>VXBO01009601.1:67479-107845 GCA_013400135.1 Rhinoptilus africanus
TGGGTGTGTTATTTTATTCAAATTCTTTGCACTGTTACAATCTTTCTCATGCAGATAAGTCCCTTTTTTCTCATCCTTATTCAGGCTGTTAGGCAATTGCCGGAAACACTTTTTGGAAGAGTTGGGGAGAGGTTATTGGATGTAGGCCCAACGGCTTTTGGAAAAACAGAGTAGAAAACATGCAGAATTCATGGAAGAAAGACAAGCAGATGCTGCTTGAAAAGATGGTTATATTCTTATGTCAACAAATTAGTACATGAGCAGCCAAAAAGCCCACACAGAGGTAACACAAGTAAATGTGTCCTTAAGACATTCAAGGGAAAACACAAACTCTCCCGGCAGGATCTACACTAGCAAGCGTATCACTAAGACTCGACTTAGCAACACACTCGAGACCAATTCCCATAAACTTTGGATCAAGGCCGTGGAAAGGCTGGGTAAAGTAAATCCAGGCCTGAAACTTCTGCAGCCGAATTATATTTTTTGAACAAATCCTTGCATTTAGAAACAGGTCCAAACGATCTTCCATGGGGCTGAAAAATATGGATGGGATTGAAAAAACATGGATTCTGCAACTTTGGCTCAAACAACATCCATTTTATTTCCTTAAACATTTACCCACCACTGCAGCCAAGTGCTAGTTCCATCAGTCTCCCCAACCACTGTTTGGGAGAGGAGCAGGCCTCCAGCTGGTATAAAATGGAATGTGACTTCAACAGCTTTAACACTATTTCCACCAAGCCCAGGGTTGAACTTTGTATTCTTTTTAACACCCCTTTCTTCCTCTTTTTCCTACCTGCAAGCCCTACCTCCGTATCTTTTCTGACACTTCCACCCAAATTTTACATTTCTTGGCTCTAAACTTGCAAAAACATTTGAGGGTGAGGAGGGAGGCGAGTATACTTTCCCTGTAGGATTTTAGCATAAATTCTAAGCAGTCCTATTAAATTCTGTGGAACCTTCCCATCCTACCCTTCCCCCACCTTTTTTTTTCCTCTTTTTTCCTCCCCCTAACTCTTACCACATGTTGTAAAGGCCAGACATGAGTCAGACCAAGCTCCTTAAGCAGTAGAGGGGGGAGAGGGAGGCAGAGCAGAGGGTTCCTCTATCAGCTAAGAGGGGGGCCATGCCCTGACTGCCCATGCCACCTCCTGTGCTGCCTCCCACAGCACCTGGCAGCAACACAGATTAAAACCCATTAAAAACAGGCCTACCAAGAGGCTGAAAATTGAGGCCCAACAAGAAATTAAAAGAAAGAAAAAAAAACCAGTATGAAAATTGTGGAATTCAGTCTTTTAATGGCCAGTAAATTTCTAGTGGGCTAACATGTCCTAAATGAGGATCAGCTGACTGGGTTAGGTGCACAGGTTCCTGGCTGTTCTCAGACAGAATAAATCTTATGGACTATGTCACACTTTCATATTGAAACAAGGGAAATCTAAGGCTCACAGCTATGGATTGACTTATCTGTTCTCTCCCCCTGCATTTGTATGATTTGCTCAACTTGGTCTGGCAATCTGTTGCAAGAGGACTTTTTCAGCAGCTCTGGCAAACACACAGGCTTTGATCATAGTTGTTGCCACATCAGACACAACATTTGACCCTTCAAATCCTATGATGAGCTCTTCTAGAAAATCCTGCAATACATGATTACAGGGTTACTGATCAGTATCAGAACTCACCAAGCAGTTAGCTACATCCTTCTGAAAATAAGATTCCCTATTCTCAATATCACATCCATACAGAATACTTATAAACCTTGATAATAATGAATTCTGTAATCTGGTTTTCCATTTCATTGAATATTGTCTTTGCTTAACTTACAATAAAATATGCCCCTGTTCCACGCCATGTACTATTTTATATTCCTTCATGTCACCTTTTTATCCATTTCCACTTTTACAGCGTTCCTCTAGGATAAAACGTGCAGCTCATTGTGTCATAGGAGACTCATCGGAATTTTCAGGCTAGACAGAATTTTTTCAGACAGTCTTCGATTTCTCCCTCATGTCAAACTGTTCCAGCTTCCAAAAATATTTTTGAGTTACATTTGATGTTGTTGTTTTTAAGTCATCACTCTTTAATTTCAACAAATCTCTAATCTATTCCCATCAGTCCCACTGAGGCAAATGGGCAGTTTAAAGGCCCATGGATAAGCACAAGTGATGATTTTTGGATTGTAAAGTGCAATTCAGTTGGCATTAGGTATATTCCAGTGGTAGGAAAATCCCCAGGAAACAGAATCATCCAGATGGACTTCCTGCAGAGCCAAGTCAAATATCTCGGCATCATATTTGAAGTGCTTCTGGATCCGGGAGGACTTACTAACTTAGTTGTGTACCACGCAGAAGACACAGAACAGGCTTAGGCCTGAAAGCTGGACCGTCACATCCACACAGCCCTGCATCCAAGGCAGTATGCCCTTCCAAATCTAGAAGTGTTGGAAAACATGATGCAGAAGTACAAGTGGCTCTGCCTGGAACCCATGTAGACATATATGCAATGCCTTTTATACTGCTTCCAGATCAGCACAGTCCTTGGCCCTGCAGGATTTCTGAGCTCTGTGCTAATGGAACAGCTTACAACAGTGCAGATAACCTCACTCACAGATATAAGAATGAACCACAGACAGTGCTATATTAAACAACAAACTGCCAATTTCTTGATTAAAGGAGAAGAGGGTTTCGGTATCCAGCAGCAGAGGCTCTATTACCTACCGCATTTCTCCCTAAGGCTACAGGAGAGAAGACTGCATAGGAACAGCGCACAAGATTTTTGCTGCTTCTAGGATATTGGTGTTAAAAAAAATAAAAAATATATTGATGAACTACTTTGTCATTGTTAACAGCATTGCTGACAAACTCACAGCAGGCCCACTGAGAGGAAGACAGCAGCGTGTCTACTGAATGCCTGTTGTAGCTGAGACATGTGCTCTGAATTAGGCAAGGTGTGTAAATTATGACAGCCAGCGCTCTTTAGAGAATGCCCAGGTCTGAAGGATTCTGGTGCACTTTTGTTGTTGCTGCTGCATTTCCCCGTAGTTCTTCTCTCAAAAGAAACCTTGCTCCTTGGAGAGAGCATTAACAGGCTCCAGCTCCTGAAGTGTCATTTGACAGAAATAAAATTGAAATGCTAAAAAGAAACTCCATTTTCCTTTCCTTATTGCATTCATTATTTTATTCTCTCTAACGGTAGCTTAACCTCAGAGGAGAAACAACAACCACACTAGGTTGGGGGAGACGGGGGAGGAGAAAGGATGAGACAGGCAACCAAAAAAACATATAGTTTCCTTTACGGGAAACCATGCATGAAACTGGCACCCTGGTAACATCTGAGAAGACCTTGCCTGCACCACAGACTTCCAGATGGATCCCAGAAAGCTTCACTTCCAGGAACGCCCCAACCAGGGCAGTAACTCTTGATGCTGCATGGTCATTAACATTATTTGAAGGAAATTTCATATTTTGGCTCCGAAAGCATCGTGCCTCTGCTCCGTTCAGCATGGCAGCATGTGGGAGGACTGGGTGGTTTTGCACTCACTGCAATCATGGTCATTTCGATCCCATTCTGCTGCAATGCTCAGAAATGTTCTCATTTGGATATAATTAGTGCTTTATTGCAGGGAAAATTAACCAAATGAAACTTTATCAGCTGTTTAATTAATACTCAGTTTGCCAGTGCTTTTTGCCAGATAACGTGTTGGACTTGTTCGTTCAACTGCTACTACAGGGAATGAGCCCAAAATTGCCAACTCACCACTGGTGCCTCCAGTGAAGTACACATTAACTCACATCCTTCCAGTCAGCCAAGATGCCCATCATGGAAGAGCAAGGGAGGACACAGAACTGAGGAGCTATCATGGTAGATGAACGATTTCTGGTGTCAGTTCTACAGTGTTCCAGGAGTCACAGCTACACCATCGGACACAAACCCACCTCTCCCATTAGGACCCAATGAGCAAATAAGGAGACAGAGGGAGAGCAAGGGAAGCCGCATCTTCTGTTTGGTAAGGAATAGCCACCACTCCTAATGAACTTGACATTGTATCTAAACAGATATCTACCTCTAGTTCCCCCCCAGTTCTCTTTAATACTTCATTATCTAACCGTCTTCCAGTCATGGATCTGTACAGTCAGTAAGCTAGGTGAGCGTGTCCTCCACTTCACCAGTGAGACACAAGACACCCAAACTGGAAAGAGAGGGAACAGGCTTTCTGTGCTGCAGTCAGTAGAGAGAGAGGCTTCCGGGGAGGTGATGCAGCAGCACAAGGTTAACTACATGAGCTGTATGGACTCACCCGCTGAAAGAGTCTTATCTACCACGAGTCAGCCTTTACGAACACACCCTTAGCGACAGGGACCTGAATGAGGTCCCCCAAGCTCCAGACTTGTGACTCACCCACAGGACGCTCCTTCCCAATATGGGATCTTGTTATTTCCAGCTTCCCTCTCTCTATTCCAGGCCTAAACACATCAGGCGTCGCTATCTGGGAACAATGGGTAGATTGAGTCATTTCTCCTTTGGAATGGCACTGCAGAGCACCAAGGTCTGACAGCAGGCACTGCTGAAGTACGTGGTCGGAACCAGCCCTGATACATCCCCTGCTTCCCAGTCACAGCCTAGTACTGGGTGATGACATTTTGCAGTGGGAGGTCACAGTGCACTCATATCCTTCCTTCTAAAATCATATCCTGCCTTCCCTGTCACAACAGATGGGCTCCGGCATTCCTACCTGCTCACCAAAGTAGCCTGCGAGTCCAAAATAAGATCACATAACACATTTCCACAGACTTTCTTTACTGCTCGCTCTAACTTTAAGCCCTGTTATTACTGTTCTGGTTTAACAATCTGAAATGTCATACGGTAACAAGACAGGTTAAGATGGGTCTGTGCTCAGTACCTAAATCAGGATGAAAAGCTGCAAGTCAAATTTTTCATAAATTAGTTAATAGAAAGAGATGAACTTTTGCATTATTTTTCTTTCCCAATTTTCTTCTTCTTAGTTAGTTATGGAAGTTAATCGAAGGCTTCTAATTGAAATTAGTCAAAACTGACTACTGAAATTGAAGCAAAGACATTAAATGACTTGGTTAAGGCCAGAAAGGGAAACTGTATCAGATATCAAGATTACAACTCCAGAGTTCCTGTCTTATGCTCCTCTGCTTAATCTATGTCTTCTCCTGCCTTGGAGTTACCAGAACTGTCTCATCTCTTCAGAGAGCACAGCCACAGCCTATAGAATGGATTTTACTGATGGCTGGAGGGATAGCGGATCCCCTAACGATGCCTATAAAATACCTGTGTGTTTGCAGCCACCTTAGCGCTAAGAGCAAAAGACAGAAGCTGACGCTAGAAACATTTTAAAGTAGAACAACTGGTCAAGTAAACTTGGGCAAAAAGAGGCGAAACAGCAGCTTCACAGAGGGAACTAAAAAAGAGCTCAGCTCAGCAGTTCTTACTGGCACAGCCTCATGAATCACAAGGCGGCTGCTGGGAACCAGCACGGTGTATTATTGGCAGGACGCAGCTGGGTGGGAGTCAGGGGGGAGAGAAAGGTTCAGAAAGAGAAATGCGAATGAGACAACCCGTTCAACAAACTCAGTTATCGGTGCAAGGGGGAAGAAGAAAAAAAAAAGTCAGACAGGACTTCCTTATGAGTGAGTGTTCAAAACAGAAGGCCAAGCCCCAATTCTGAGAAGAGACAAAGAATTTGGCAATCCTACACAAACTCCTTGTAAGATAGAGAGCACACCATGGGGAGAAAGAGGGGGGCACAGCATGTGGGAATAATAACCAAATGGGAAAGCCAGTCTCTGTGAAAAAACACCTACCAACCAACTCACCAGGCCATTACAACAGGTAAAGGGAGATGTAATATTAGCATTGTCTAGCCATAACTCTATAAATACATTGCAACTTGACAAATTCTTGAAGGGAAAAAAAAAACCCGTGAGTGTCTGCTGTTATTGGTCTAATGAGCTAACTCTGAAATACGAGCTAAAGACAGCTCCCTAGCGGCTGCCGGCTACTCCACCAACGGAGAGGAAACCTCTTTCAGAGTCCATCAGCGCAAACCGTTGCTGACAGCTTGGGACTACACAACACACAGATTTATTTCACAGACAGGCACAGACAGGAATTTAGCACCCCAAGCTGGCCTCCTGCTTAGCAGAGAAGGTGTTAAAATGCAACCATGCAGAGCCTGGCCCCCCTCCCCACGCACATTTTCTTCCCCGACCCCTCCTTGAACAAAACACAGTAGCAACTAATCAATTTGGTCACCTGCTCCAGGCAGCAAAACACTCACCAGGTTCCCCCTTTTCCATCTCCGTACCCCCTCAAAAAATACACAACAACCACCCAGCGAAGGAAATATCCAGCCAGCCCCAGAGCTGCTCCCACTGCCAACCCAGTTCAGCTGCAGTGCCTACAAAACCCCCAAATATTTTGCATGACCTTTCATCTTGCACATTAATTTATTTCCAAACAGCAGCCAACTCCTTTCGTACCTGACAGCTTGCAATCATTGAACTCAGCCAAAAAAAGATTTACAGGAGGAGAAATTGAGAAGCCACGTACTCTGCTGATATTACCTAACCTGAAGGATTTATGTGTTTTTTTAAAATTTGGTTTCAACTTCTAAAATGTAAGCCTTTGTTATTATTGTTTCCTCAAAAATTTGCTTTTAAAGATTAAAAAAGGATTTGCAGAGTTTCACATCATTTCAGTCTAATAATGTGTTGATAAATTGGGGGTTGAAAAAACAGGTCAAACTGATCACAGCAGATTCTCTCACACACAAATATTTATACATATATGCAGAGAAACTTCATTTCTATTAACACAACTGTGAAAGCTCTGAGAGATCCCCCAAAATTAGAGGAAATTTGATACAGTTGGCAGTGTAGCTAGTACTGATTAGATATACAAATTGCGCCTGCTCACACATCGTGCTCCTATTTTTAGATTTTTAGGAAACAAAGGGCCCTTATTAATGGCTATCTTCTTGTTTGGGAAAAAGGGAGGGGAATAATTCTGTTTATATTTCTCAATCAGCCTGCTGGCTTTCACACAAAGCACTAAAGCAATTACACTGGCTAGTGCACTAGATGAGAGGTTTCGCAAACATCATTAATATTATTATTCATTTACTTAATTCACTTCTTTCTTCTTCCACTCCTAGAGACAGCACACGGAGGATCTAATACATCCCTCTGCTAGTCAATGTAACTCCCATTAATGTTGGACACCTGCCTTCAGGGAAGCAACGCACCAAGTTACAGCAGGGGAATATATTAATAAAATACAGCAAGAGATCCCTTAGCAGGGCCACACCAGGGAAAGCACTGGATGACCTAATCCAGATGGAAAAAAACTAACTTTTAGAAGTTACTCCATTTACAAACCAGCCCAAAAACTAAGGATTCAAAGAGAAATACACCGTAAGCACATTCCGAACACTATAGGTTAAACTTTCTCTTTGGACACTTATAAGATTCTTCAAACTGACTTCATTCTCTCTCCTGAAAAGAGGTCACTAGTGTTATGTGCCCTTAGATAAGATGATGATGTAGAGCAGAATTCTTAAATTCAGAAGCAACAGGCTAGAAACAGCTTCATTTTCAAAAGTTCTTAAGAGCCAGCAATTTCTGTAATGTCAACTGCCGTCTGTAGGCAGATTTTTCCAAGCCAGCTATTAGATTTGGATTATAATTTCCATTATAAACTCTCGGGCAATACAGAAGATCTCCATCTAAATAATGATGAGGGAGCTAAGCTTAAACCTTTAACGTTCAAGCCCTTGCTCCGTAAACAGGCCAGCTTCAGAGGAAGTTTTCATGTGCTGGTTAAGAAACAGTCTGCAAGCAGCAACAGTAAGACTCAGCCCTCAACAAGGCTGTCACACACATACAAATCAAAACCTTTCCTATGTCATCGTGAACAGCTTGAGATGGTCTCCTTGCCATTCAATTAGAAGCTGTAGCCTTTTAGCACTCTAAGTGATTTCTGATGCATGTTAAGAAACTCTCTTCCTGGCCCAGAGTAACCAGGCACTGTATTAACCAGCTTGCTCAACAGTGACAAAGTGTATTTGCATTCCAAGGTGAAATGTATTAAGGGGAAAAGATGAAGTGTGATATTTCAGTGCAGACAAGGTGATCAGATAATGACATTTTCCCTACACAATGCAGGATATGGTTACCATTTTAAACCGAACTATTTGTTTATTCTCTCCTCCACCCACCTACCAAGTACATGAGACTCCAGATTCTGACATGAGATAGAGAGGTGAACATCAGGGGTAACGCTTCATGCTGCTCAGGGTTTAGCTTAGATAAGCATCCAGCTGAGTTTGAAAAATCAGATAGGAAATCACCTCAATATTGACGACTCTTCCCCATTTCTCTAAGCACATTTACAGCCATTTGCGTATAGTACTTCATTTATGAAGAGCCTCAACTGAAGACCCAGGTCACTGGCCAAGACAAAAGCTGGAAAATAAGACAGACCATAGTTCCTGCCACCACAGAGGAGCTTTTTCTTTTTCTGCGCCCAGCGGAAGGCAGCGAGGGCTGCTGGGCAGAGCGACTTCTGCTGATCCTGTTCTCCCCAGGTTGAGTTTTGACCCTCACAAAATTCCATCCATTTCTTTTCTCCTCTCCTCTTTGTAGCTCTAGTATTTTCAGGAGGTAAATTCTACTAGTACAGGCTAATACAATGTTCAGAGCAACAAATGGGAATACTTTGCTACCTTGATTTTTGGATCAGGTTCTGCTTTCACATGTAGACTGAGAAGAGCAATGAACTCAGGCAATTAGCAAAGGCTGGTTCCGTTGCACCGGCAGAGGGAGTGAATTACAGTATCTCAGTGTTCTGCTTCGCCTTCTCTAAATCTAACCCTTTCCTCCCACTCCATAAAACAACCTCTCAGCGTTTCCCCGCTTCCTCCCTCCTCCCCGCCCTCCCCAGCAAATCCTAAACACACACAAACCTGGAAATGTAACTGAAGCCCAACACAGGCTTCAGAAGAGGGGAAAGGTTCGCAAGCCAGAGGTTCAGCTTTCCCCTTACTGTTGTCTCATGTCACCAAAATAAGAAAAAATAAAGCAAGCACCACTGCTTTTTCAGTTCTGCCCAGTTTGGATCTCTACCCAGTCCTTTCCCCCCAGAGCCGGGATACTTCAATCTGAGAGCCTCTATTTGATTGGTATATTTACTAGTTCCACCTGTACTTCAGGCCTCTCCTTCTTATCTATGGTTTAAGAAAGAATTTCAAACAGGAATTCCTTAGCGCAATTATTCTGACTCCTCATTGACTTCTTCAGCCCCATTTTCCCACTTTCTTGTTTAGAAACACCAAGAAGCAACACCACAGTAAAAACAAAGGTGAAAGTTTTGATTTTCAGACCAAAATTACCAGATTTTAAATTTTCTAGTACGGGCGCTTGATTTAATCGTGTATTTTGCACACACACTTGCCCAACATCCAAGGAAAGCAGACACTCTGAATCGTTCTTGGGAGGAGCAGGGGGAATTAAAAAAAACAAGAAATCAAAACCACTGGTGCAGAATTTTGAAGAGGTTTAGCAGCCCTTTGGAAACCCTCTTAGAGGATTAGGAATTTAATTTTTTACCAATAGGTCATGGAAACTGATTCCTAAGGATTTGATATCACGAAAAGCAGCAAGGGATATAACTTTAAAAATTAGTTGGAGAAAATGGCTATGACTCAGATCTCACCTGCAAAAATTAGATTTTGTGTTCAAAACTCTTGCTTGCCTTGTTTTCTGATTCTGGATCTGATCATTCCCATTAATCAACCTCATCTCCTCAGGTTTCTTTTCCATCCCCAGCCTCCTTTCCCATTCTGCTTCTTCCCTTGTTGCCTCAATTTCCCAAGACATTTCCACCCTGTATTTTTCTAAGTCTGTTTAGCTACGCATATAAAGGAACTGGAGATTATTTTTGAAAAAAAGACACAATGGGATGAGATAAAGCTCATTACAATATATAATATTAAATTAAGCAAGGGTAAATCTATTGTATACTTGAAAACATTAGAACTGCTTGTAGCTCTGGCTGTAGCAATACAGCACAGGAGACCTGTGCTTCTCTCCAGCTTTTCCAAGCTGGGGAATTTGAGTGGGCTGATTCCTCCTTTGGGCTCCCAGTATCCCTCCCCACCACAGTCTACAGAGAATCGTTAAGATACATTGCAGAAAGGCTCAAAAAAACAACCAGATTCAGGAGCAATACACCAGACATGAAGTGTGGTGAGGGGTTTTGGGGGTTTTTTTATCCACCTCTTCACTTTACCCAGCAAGATGCGAGCTTCCTACAATCGCATACTTTTCTTCTCTGCAATCTTGCCAAGGGCAATATCGCCTCTTGATAATATAGTCTTTGTATGCACCTGCAGAATTGAGAGAGATGCAGGGGAATTGGGGGGTTGGAGGGAGATAATTTCAAACCAAACGTAAGAAAGAAGAACCATGCAGAGCCAGGTGGTGCAAGATCAGAAAAAAGCTTCTCCCCTCTGATCCGTATTATAGATCTCACCTCCTAGCATCCTGCTTCCCCTACACACACATAAGTCTCCCTTATGTCAGCACTGTCTATTGATGGGGGGAAAAGTATTAAATAAAAATAAAAATCAACAGTAGCAGCAAGGAGCCGTCTCTTTTAGTATTGGCAGTACAGTAGGATTAGGAAGGTCCACTGTGCTAGACGCTCTATACACATTGGCTGCAAGACAGTTTTTGACTCAAAAAGCCTGCAATCCAAACCAATCACAGCTGAACAGCAAGACCTTCCTTCTGTGAGATTTAAATTAAAAGGTGTTAAGAATAGTCATTTCACTCCCATAGTCTTTACCAATTAAGCTAAGTGTTCAATATGGTCAGGTTGCCCTCTGATTTTGATTTGTCCCGCACCCACATGTTAACTCCAAAAATGGATTTTAAAAATTCAAATAATTGTTGCAATTTGCTTAGCTTAATATAAAGCAAGAGCATAATGTCCCCTCACGAATGCTACTGCAAGTGGCTACACAGCCTGACCCTTACTTATAATCCCCTGTAAATTCACCCAAAAAGTCATGAACTACATAATATTAGTTCTTACAGACTGACATATTTCCCTGATCTTTCATGAGCCACATGGGGAAACAGTTTTCGCCTGATCTGAATGAAGAAGAAAAACAGTGATCCTAATCAACCGTTTACCCTTAGTGGCTTCCCTAAACAAATCTGGGAAAGAGCTTAAAGGCTTGGGAATATCCTCGACCCTGCTTGATGCACTGTAATAACCCTACCTAATTATACTGATATAAAAACTAATTGGAAAGATAGCAAATGTCAGGGTAAGATGCAAATTGTAGGGTGTTAATTGCTGAACAGGTGCTGGAATAGAATTAAATGAGCATCTTGATTAGGAGAGTGGAAAAAACAAATGTGGACCCCGAAATCAAGTTGGCCACGTGAATTATTTAGCAGCCTCCTTGTACCAGCAAAAGGTCATGTTGATGTGACCTCTGCTTTGTGATGGGTGGGCTGACAAAACAATAGTGAACTCCAGGAGAAAACATGGCTTAGGAGAGAGGTGAGAGGTAGGAAATTTTCAATGGGATAAGGGAGGAGGCTTTATTTATTGGGGGACTTCTAGGTGGGTAACGTGCTAGAAAAAAGTTTTCCATAGGGATCACTGCAGTAATACACACTAGTAAACCCACTAGTCCTAAAGCCTGGGGAGTCCCTGCATGCAGGAGACCATACAGAAGCATCACCTCTTCTGACCTTGCAGCACAGAAACAAGGTTTGTGCAATTTCCAGCAAATATTTTGGGATATGAACATTAGTCCAAACAGAAATGGACTAAAAGTCACCTTTTGTATTTGCACAGAACTTAACAGGACTTTCATCCACAACCAGAAGTTCTTCAGTATCACTACTACGGTAGTAAATTATTTTTCACACAGGCCCTCAGAAAGCCATCTCATGTTCCAGTTGCCACTGAATGACCAGCAAACAGATTAGATCAAGTAACATCAATTAGAACCAGCAGTCTAGAAATAAGAGACCCTATCATTAGCAGTTATTATTTGGGGCATAACAAGTAGAGTAATTTTCATGAAGGATTTAATGCAGTTTCACTTATCCCTAATTTTGAATTTGAGACTACTTTTTCTTGGTGAAAAAATTTTGCAAGAGCATGCTGGGGGTAGAACAAGGTTTTAGAAAGAAAACCTTTTGTATTTTAAAAGACGGTTTCAACAAGTGACAGAACCTACTGAAATATTTTGCCAATTAGGAGAAAAGTTATGAAGAATTCTGCAAAACACTGGTTCAAATTGTGGCATGAGGAGAAAGGAGACCTTTTCCGTTGAGTTCACTTAAAAAACAAGCACATCTCAATGGATGGCAGCAATCGCTATTAGGTGCTAGCTGAAAAGATCGCGTTATTTTAGGGAGAGCTAGAGACTCGGTGTAGGACTCCAATCCGTTAAGCACTGTAGAAAGTCATAGCACAAAACCCCCTGCATTGCAGAACTTCCAATCAGAACAGAAAGGAGAGAGAAGGAACAACTGAAACACAAGAAAACAGGCCAGTTGTCCTGGACAGGCTTAACATATCAGGAGCCTAAAAGAGATCTTAAAATTAACATAAGCAAGAGCCCAGGTCTTTTAATATTGCCAATAAACTGCAAAGGATTCACAACATAAGAGCTGAATTTTAGTTTTTTGCACACACTAACAAACTACACTCTGTCCTTTTAAGTATTGCAATCCCAAATGTTCATGCAACACAGCGCACTGCAGTTGTCTCTAGACTAATTCTCCATTAAATAAGTTTTTTCTACATATCAGCCCCTTGTTGCAGAAGACAGAACTAAGCACAGAGTTCATACAGACAATAAGACGTCGTTTCCAGTATCATTCTGGCACCAGGTAATGGATGGTGTTAAGGCAGTGATGAGAATATGATTATCTGTGCTTCTGACAATTCCTCAAGAGGAAAAACCAACTTGCACAAGATGACAGCTTAGAGTCAGTGACAAAAAGAGACACTGAGCATGAGAGCACCAGCTCCCGTTTCCCCACCCAAACGCTAGAAAATTCAATAAAGATATCTGCAGTGGTGCCAAGTCATAAGAAAGGCACGTTTCTGCTCAAAGAAATGAAAGAAAGGGACAATGCTTATGGTGCATGCTCTAAGGTGGGTCTGCACACAGATAAAGGACGTGCTGCTAACACAGTGCAGTCAGAAAAGAACAGATACCATTTCAGAGGAAGATGAAACATTTTCTACAGATCTTCGGGGGCAAGGGGAGAAGCATGCTTAAGAGCGAAAACTTAGATTTATGACACTAAGACCTGAAGTTCCTTTTGTATCTAGGGGATATGATACACCATGGGTGACAGGAGAATAGAGTGGGTACCGCATTGCAATGCTCAGTCTCCTGGGATAAAAACACCAATTCATTATCAGCACACCATCCTTCTCAGGGCCTCCGCTGCTAGAGGAGGGAGCTGCCAATCACGTTCCCCTTCTGCAGACTTATATTTAGTGCTCGCAGTGTGGGCTAGAAGCAGCTGCAGGGAGAAACAGACTCAGTTAATTTTTCAAGTTCAGATCTATGTTTTAGAGGGGAAGGGCTGCACCTCAAATCAGTGACTTTGCTGTTCGGGACCGCTACAGATAGGCAGGGTGTACTTGAAATGTGTCTGGGGGCGGGGGGAGGAAAAGGACACAGAGAGCCTCGATTCATGTAGGGTTAAGCTGAGCAAAATCTCAGTAGTCTGTTAAAATCCTGTAGGAATTGTGCATGGGTACTATCGGGGCTGTGCTGCAGGCTGGTTTCTACAGTTACGTAGAATTTGTATGTTAAAATCTTTACTGCTCTTTGCCAATGGTGACACTGTCCCGAAACAGCTCGCGAAACAGGTCTAGATTTCTTAGAGAAAAATAACGTGCGTGAAAGATACAAGGGATTTTTTATCATTATTATTTTAAACACTCATATTAAAGCTTGCAGGAAGATAAAATTTCATCCGCACCAGCAGCTTACAGTAATGTTAATGGGAAGTCTTTCACATACCAAAAATCCGAAGTACAGAAATATTACTCAACTCATAAAAACTCATTCAGAAACTAGAAAATGCTAGAATAAAGATTAAAGAAGTAACTCTAATGTAAATCCTTTTTGACTTACACAGTAGAATTCTTAATTATATTATAATTCCTCCCCAGTGCGTCAGCACGTACCTTGCCCCCATCCCCATTTTCACCTGCTCATTCTAGCTGCTTCTTGCTTCTTCCCCAGCCTTCATCTGAGAAGTCCTAATCTACCAGTCAAGACTCCTAGTCCAGTACAGAATTCCTCACCAAACCTTAAAGCCCAGTCCTCTTGACCAGAAGGACCGTTTCCCCACATTGCAAGTAAGCCACCAAAGGATGCTCCCAAACGATGCACAGTATATACACACAAGCGTTACAGGCAAGCCTTAGCTGCTATAAACTATCATAGCCGCGTGACAATTCACACTAGCCAAGGAATCAGAATCCACGCTGCTCTAGAATCAGCTTTGATCTGTGCAAACAGAGAGCATTTGTATGTTGTCTGCTTTTCTCTTGCTAAAGCAGTGCTCCCAAGCGGAGCAAAACAGCCAACCCATGTACAAGTGCAGAAAAAGACAGAACTTAACATAACTTCACATATAACACATAGATAAATTTTGCCTGTAAAAAAACCTCTGAAGCTACAGAAGAAAATGAAGGGGAACACCGTCACATTACCCATCACAGAAATGGTTACAGTCACAGCTTCTGAAGGGCAACTGTATTTTAGGCAAGTCATCAGGCAGGGCTACTATCCTGTTGGGGTGTTTGGCTAAATAGAAAGCAACTGACAGCGATACTTTTTGAAGGAACCAAAGTAAAGCTAGAAAATGAGAGAACCAGATGTCCCTGTAGGAATGCTGGGAAATGCTTCAGATAAAGGAGGCGGCGGGGGGGGGAACCTCCACCTTTAACCAAAACATCCCAGAGGATATTTTTTTTTTTGAGGTTCTATGTCAACAAGTGACAGTGACACAACACTGTATACTGTTGCTCCCCTCTTTAGCAGAGGAATTTTGACTGACCAGATATTTTGTCAACATCAAGTAGAATGATTTATGCTGGCATGGATTCAACCTTAAAAGTCATCGTGGTTTTTCCTCAAGGTACTGAGCACCCACATTCCTAATGAGACTAGAGATTTGGAAAAACATCACTATGCAAGTATTCACTCATACTCCAAATCAGTATCTAGCAAAATCTAGTTTGAAAACGCAGTGAAATTTCTAGTAGCTATAAACTCAAGGATCATTTAAAGCTGTGCAGAATAAAAACCTAAGGTAGATTGGTAAGATAAACGGCATGTATGAAGGAGGCAGACTTCTTCAGCTTTACTCATCATCCAAAACAGCACTTTTTGGTTTAGATTCATGGGAATGTGATCATCTGAAGTTTCATCTTTTCAAAAAAGGAAATTTCAAGAACTGTAGTTTCTTACAGAAATTTTGCAAATATAAACAAACCAGAAGCTCAGATGGGAATCTTAGCAGTTTCCTTTTTCTTTTCAGGACTTAGTTTCAACAAAATATTTATGTACATGCTTCTTGATGTTGATGCTAAATAATATCAAGTGCTAATTGCTTTGCTGGATCGGGACCCATTTACTGAAATAGCTTTTTATCAATGTTGCATAAGAAAACCTAACCGCATCTCTTCAAAAATAATTAAATCCAATTTGTATTGGCATCAACACTCTCAGCTTCAAGTCTAATTTCTTTATGCCATCAGCTAATTTCATCTGTTCACTGTGTATTGGCTTTCAACTGCTTTAAACGCCTCTGTAATTACCCTCCCTATGCCACCTCTTTTCAAACGCTCGATGATCTTCCTCTAAGGTTTGGTGTTTTGAAAAAAGAACGCGTGTGTATCTGGCTAATGCAAACATACCTTGTGCGGTCGGGCTTTTGCAACATAGCTCTTGGGTACAGAGCCATAAGAGCAAGGCAATTATTTCTTTCCTTTCTGATACAAGCCTCTTGCACAGAGCTGCGAAGATCAAGACAAGGACCCAGCGGGGAAATATGGTAGTGGAAAACTTTTCCCCTGGAGCAAAGGAACAGACCTAACTAGAGCAAGTGAACACCTACAATAATCAAGGTAAAAAACAGCTTGGTGGTGCAGTCAGCAGCAATAACGGAAAGCATATGAAGCACACAGAACCGATGGCACATCCTGTGGAGAAAGCTGACTAGTTCTTTGAGGGAAGCACCGGGAATACAAGGGAAAGACTGCCAGAGGAGCAACTTCCTATCAGGGTACAGAGCCTGAATCCTGAAAGGATTTGTGATAATTGACAATAGCATTTTATCTTGCTTGGGACTCACATTTCCAATGAGAATAGTTACTCTACTCTTTTTTTCTTTAAAGGGATAAAAAAATCCACGGAGGAGAATTTTCTGCCTTCATGCCAAAAACTGAGCAGAGGGAAAAGGGCTCAGCATTCCAGAGGCTGCAGAGCTGGAGTCACTTCGCTCTCTGATCGCCCCAGGCCACGTGGGTATGAAGTTATGACACTTTGAGCTGCAAAGCTTCCATAACCCAGACTCTTCCAGCTAATCCCTGGGCTACTTTTTAAAAAATAAAATAACTGGTACTTAACTGTGTGTATTGAACTGACATCCTGGTGTCTAAACACGTGAGCAAGAACGTTCTTTTCAGAAAGAGGTCAGCCTGTGTGGACTGACACTGCTCCGCCTCAACTAGCTGTCAGCATACTCCAAACGTCTTCTGTTGTTGACAGATACCATCAATGTCGTTTAAATTGCCATCACGATTCATACTACAGAATCACCTAGTGCTCCTAGCCAAGGTGAAACTCCCCGCCTCCCGAATCGCATCTTGCTCACCAAACAGTCCCCCGGTCTTGCAATTTAACAAGGCACTTTAAGGGAGAACTGATTTGTCCAAGTTCCTCTGCAGGAAGGGGAGTGCTGGAAATGGACTTCAAACATCCTAATTTCCATCGCTTCCACTAGAGCGTTCTTTGTTAATATGAAGTGCAGGGTTTATAACAGGTACATGCCTCTCCGGTAGGAGCACAGAAGGTCAGCTCCCCAATCTGATCTGTGAACTCTGAGCCCTTCAGAGTCTGATTTTATATAGCCTGTTGCCCCAAATTTACTCTTTCCTCTATATGTCCTCTTATTTATTGATGCAGGATTAGGGGAAGAGCTGAAAAGGGGGAGTTGTATGAACTGATTTCACTGACCCTTATGGGCTTCCTCTAACTCAAACTTTTCATTTCATCTTGCTTCAGTGCAAAAGCTAGAATAGGAATGGGTTAGGACAATTCCTAGAGTTTGTTAAGGATCTTGAATAAACAGAGCAACAAGAAGCTTAAAAAACACGGGCCAAAAAGAGGACACTGGCCCACAGATTTTCTAAGGCCAGTTAAAGTTTCTCATCCTATTCTATTTCTCTTCCCCTCTCTCCCCTTTGTAGGAGAAATACTCACCCTACAAAACACCTTACCTTGGAGTTCTGCTTACTGATCGGTAAGACATTATGCCCTGTATAAAACTCTTCCCAAACTGCATTAATTTCCCTGAGAACATGCATAGTTGTATCAGAGCCTAAACTGATGGGCACGTTTGTATTGCCACAGCTTTACTCCTCCTCCCAGCTGCAGGCTGCCCCATTTTGGTACCCTGGGTGCAGTGCAACAACGGAAGGAGAAACTGTGTAATTACGGCACTGCCATTTCCTACAGCCTGCGGAAAGCTTCCTGCGGGAACAAATAAGAAAACCAGGGTGTCTGTCAGGCTGGTGCTGGACTGACAGTGCTAGATGGTGTTTCTACCCCAAATATCTCCTGAAAGGCATTAAGGAAAAAAACCAAGACTGTTGCACGACACTTGGTTCAAAACCAGTAGACTTATAAAATGTGAAACAAAGCTCAGTTTCAAACACTCAAGGAATAAAAGTGCACATGTACTCGGACAATTATCAAATAAATCCCAATTTAAAATAATAATATAGCTTGATCTTCAAAGAGCAAGAGTAGGGGCTGCAAAAAATCTGGTGGAAAAACATAAAAGTTTTCCTTCCCAAATTGCAAGTCTTTTCTGGAAAAGCAGACTGGGTTTCAGTCTTCCTTTTTTTTGTAGTTTGGTTGGGGTTTTTTTCCCAGTGAAAATACATTTTAAGTGCAGATTAAAAAAATTATTTTCATTTTTTTAATTATCTCAATTAAAGCATTTTTACTAGATGCGGTGCCATCTGGAAATGGAACCTTTTGTAAAATGGCTCACAGTTGGACCTCAGAAAAAATTTGGAGGCACCCAAACCTGTTAGTTGCTTTTACATTTTTTTCTGCTCAAATATATTTAACCGCTTCCAGAACACTTGAATACAACCTTGCCCCTGCTTCCACTGAAATTAAAGGAAGTTTTGATGTGGATTTGCACAAGATGAATCCCCAAACCCGTAACACACCATACAAATAGGAGCCCTGGTGGTTATTCTCTGCTGGAATAAATAAAAAAAACCCTTCAGCATGAGAAGTGCCATCATCTGGCGAAATCAGCTTTATGCCATCTCCTGTCAGGTGTGACAGCGCTTGGGAGTTCATGAGAGGGGCAAGTGATTGAAAGCCACCATAAGGCAATCAGTTGCCACTTCTTTTTATTTTATTTTCTTGAAATAGCCTTTGTAGGGAGGATACAAACCATGTAGGAAAGAGCCACTCCTTTTGCCTAATGCCTTCATAGTCACTGAGACTCAAATAAGCCCACTGCTTAAAAACAACTCAGGAGCCACAGTAAAAGATAGAAAATTATTGCTTCCTGTCATGACCAAATATTAAACACAGCACACACCTAATGGCTCTATCACTCCCCAGGGAAGAAGCTTTATGAACAATAAAATCCCAGCAGACTCGCACTGTTTGGACTTAGAAGCCTCATTATAGGCTCACTGATCCAGTACAATTTACAAGCTCAATGGACTCCACTTGAAGGAAAAGCCACCAAACATAGAGTTATAAATGGAATGCCCATGGAGAAATAAGCATTTATTTGTGAAGGAAATTAGCAGAGAAGAGAAGATGGAGAGGAAAGAAAAAAAAATATAAAAAAAGAAAGATTGATGGGTTGTATGACAGCAGCACATTAGAGATCCAAATCAGAGAGAAAGATGGGAATATGAATTCCACTTGCAGAGAGGAAATGCTGTTCCAGGCCATGCTTACATGATCCAGCCTGGAACACACCAGACCTGGATTCCCGTCCTCACTGTGGCACAGACCCCCTACGTGACCTTGGGCAAGTCACGCAAGCCCTCAGTATTTTTAAAATTGTAAGCCCATCTCCAGCTGACTTAAGCAAGTTTCAGATTTACGTTATATACTTTTAATCTCAACCTTGTCCTCATTTTACGGTGAGACTTTGGGTGATGTTCTGAGCAGGACAGAAATTATTTCATATGCTTATCTGAAAGCAGGAAACACTACACACTAACTGAGAGGTCTTCTTCAGATGTGAAGCACTCACTTCAGAGAGGCTGAAATCCTGGGATGTTTACAGGGATAATGAGAAAATATATGAGATCCCACCAGAAACAGATGGTGAGAGAAATGCCCAAGGAAGGGATAGACAGAAACAAAAGGTTCAAAAGGAAAGCAAGAGGCAGTAACAAAAACGGTTTGGGCAGATGAAGTGACAAGTCCATAAAACCAGGTCTAGACAGAGGCCAAGAGGAGTGGAAAAGTAATAAGGAAGAGTATTTTAGGTCATAAATACACAGAGGATGCTTTCATTAGGATGCAAATACTCTGAAATACTGGCATTTCCAGTGACGAGTGCAGATGGATCCAGGCAAACACAGACCCATTTTCAAAAAGTTGAGTGTAGAGACTGCATGTCACACATTACTGCTCTACATGACCAGAATTTCTTTTGTGCTGTTTGCATACTGAATTTATCCTCAGCTTCCCATCCCGGAGGTCCTCTAGTTCATGGGAACTTTTATTCCATTCCCCTCTCCACCACTACCAAACTCATTGATTCCAATGGCTCCTTACACTGCTATCTCATCTGTCCTTCTGAGACCCCTTATTATCAGCTGGCTATGCAGCCATTCAACCTCCTCACTTGCTGTTTATGAGAACACAACGCAAACTGGATCAAATCCTCCTTATTGCAGGGACAAAGCTTCAGTTTAAAAGCGGACAAGGGTTTTTCCACACCGTGTTTGAACTTTGCTCAAAATTTTGCATCATCAATGTTTTTTATCTCAGCTAAAGCACAACTAATCTAACAAGACTGGAATTCATCCATGCTTGCTGTCCAAACTGCACTAGAGCATCATGGAAGTTTATCTGATTTATGCAGAATTGCTGAAATCCTTTGGGTCTTGTCTTCATTGGACTTATTTTCTTAAGGCTTCCAGGCAGTAGTAGCAATAGTCAGATTTTATTTCCTTAAATGATATACTATGTCCTTGCTCAGACTTTACCACGCTCACCTTGCAGTTTTGAAACCAGAGCATGTGGTAACTATTCCAGTTAGAGACTTCATGGAACTAAAGCAATCAATATTGGTTTAACACTCCCACCCATTACATTTTTCCCTCTAACATACCCAAAAAGGCAGGTGCTCCACTGGGAGGGCTCAGGTGAGGTGCTCACCAAGAAATGGCTGCACAAGGACAGCACATGGCGAGCAGCATACATGTACAAAAAGCGAGTGGAAATGAGTTTCCATTTCTATTAGCTTCCTAATAAATCTGTGTTTGAAATCTGCAGTGATTTAAATTAATTTCATTTATTTTTGGCTTAGTTTCAGAAGCAGTAACACCTTCAGCCCAGGCAGCAGCAACTATCAGTCTGGGAGGAGAACAACTTTTTAAATTATGCCAAAACAATCTCCACTCCAATGTCAATAGTTTTCCATATCACTATAATATTTCCACACAACAGTTTTCAGCAGATGTATCTTTATCAGTGAAAGCTAGAAAAGCACACACTTATCCTTGGTTTTACTGTTAAGCGGAATCTATGGGAATGGCTAGAAAAAATACAGATTCTGCAATAGAGAGAAAGGGACAGACCCCAAGACTTCCACAACTCCAACTAGTTCCTTAACCACAAGTCCATTCTTCATTTTTCTAGCATACTCAAAGAGATCTTTATGCTTCTTTTGACTCACAAGCTTGCTGGAAAATCTGTTGTCTGTCAACATTAAAAAAAAAAAAAAAAGATTAAGTGACACAAGCTAGTCTCCAGTTTACTGCATTTACAAGCTTTAAGTAATTGTATGCATCAAAGATTTCAAGATGCTTTGGACAGCAAAGTACTAAGGAAATTTTCTTTTGGCCTAAAAGGACGGGGGGTTGGGGGGGAGGAGAAACAAATAAATTACGCACTAACAGAACCACTTGTCAAATGGCTGGGATAGTGCACTTTAAGTTACTGACTCCCCACAAACATCCAGTCTACTAAAAAATTCATAAAGAGACAGATGGCACAACAGCAGCTCTTTGCAGGAGAGCAGGGTTTAGCAGTGAACAAAGGACTTTGACTCCCCAGGACAAGAGAAGAGATCATTGTGGGGTTTGGAGGCTTGGAAGGGGGGATTGGAGCATGCAGGGAGCTGAGCAGGGCCGCCTCTATCCGTGACTCCTAGTTTCACACCACAGCAGCAACAGATTTGAGACATTTATTGTACCTTGGCAGGCTTACAAGGAGTATGGAGAACAGAGCGGAACAAGAACAATCCAACTCTGCCATGTAGGTGAAATCCTTGTTGCAGTAGAAACATGAAAAACAAAAACTCCTATTCAAGGAACTGAAACCCACAGCTAGGTAATTGCTAACACTTTGTGCTAAGGAGGAAACAGAGGCATGGAGTTATGTGGCTTCTTTAAAGTGACAGGGCAACTCAGTATCAGTGGGAATTTGACCCAGGCCTCTCCATTCACACTGTTCTGCCTCTGAGCATTAGGAAATATCCTTGTGCTGCCCAATGGTTTTGGGGATCAGCCTGAACGGGAGATGGAATGGATATAGTCCTTTTTAAATGGCTGAGATTAAGAGGGGGGAAAAAAAAGAAGGAAAAAATAAAAAAGGAAAAGAAAAAAGGAAAAAAGAAAAAAAAAATGAATAACACCCCAGGATAGCCAGAAGTCTGCCTTCTTTCAAGCCAAATAAGGAAAATGAAAGCCAATCTATATGCCCTGTTGCCTTGTGTGTGCAACACAAGAAGATATAAAACCCAGTCCTATTAATGTGGACATCTCACACAGAGCACTTCCACACACAGCATGGACACTATAGGGGCACAGTCAGAATGTTTAAGCCTGGCAACAGCTGTCTTTCCTAAAGTGAGTTTTAGTGCTTGTGAAACGTGCCAGCCGGCCAGGGAGAGCTCGGGCCTCTGTTTATCTGTACAGCAGGTAGGGCATGAGCATCAGCAGGGAGGAAAATCCCTATCCGTGCCGCCCCATTTCGGCACTGAAGGGAGGGACCCCTATGGCACAAGAATGCAATCTACTCTCTTCTGCTTCTTTATAGAGATGCTGACAAGCGTGCCAGCTGTGTTCATGCTTTGGGGGATTTCTTTAAAAATAACTGTAATAATAATAATTTTTAAAGCCTAAATGTTTACAGCCTGTGTCAGCTGACCGATACTGTAGTTTCACCATCTACTGAACCCACTGTGCCAAGTGCTCAGCTGGTGGGAGTCAACGTAGTGCTGCTGACCCAGCTGCAGGCCTGGCCCCATGCCTCCACCCACTGGTTAGTGCATGTCTCGACCCAAGGAAATGTTCCACACAACCCCAGCGGTTCACTCAATCCCATCCCTCACTGCAGCCACTGCCCCAGCAACAACTGCCATAAATAAATAAAAGGTGGTAACAAAACACATTAGATCCTTTACAGGACAATTAGGAAGAGTTTAGGTTAACAGTGGGAGGAATTGAACCCAGGATCTCAGATTCTTAAAGCATCTGAGCTAAATGACCTCATTCCATCAGCAAAAAGACAGCAGAGGACTCAAGAGCCTCCACACAATAAAAGCATAAAGACAGCCAGCTACACCCGGCACAGAGCCGATGCTCACATTTTGCAGTGCTGCTCCAAGTAATTTCCCCTGTAGTAACAGAAAAGTCTGTCCCATCCCAGTGACACTGCATTGTTTAATTGAATTAAGATGTTTCATTTGAATTACATAGAAATTTCTTTTGACTCTTTCTCTCATGTTGGGGAGGGGGGAGGCAAATAAACTGGTTCTCCCCAGTACGCTGGAGGCTCAATTAGATCACAGCTTTAGTAAACTAGGTAAAGCACTAAGACTAACAGGCACACAAAATAACCTCCTCTAAACAGCTTAAATTTTCAAGAAACAAAGAATTTTTTTTAAAAAAAATCATTCCTACTTGATTAATGGACAATTTATATCCAAAACTATAGGACTCACCTAAAATAAGAAAATCTGCAGTCAAATGAGGAATTAAATTAATTTGCAGTATCCACAACCTCTTAAACATGAGACCAAATTTCTTTTTATTTGCATAACTGGGATGGAAAAAGTAGCAAACTAAGTAATTATAGGCGTGACAAAATACAGCTTTCATTTGGGAAGTATCATCTTCAAAAGAACAAACTTCCACCCTTCTACCTGAAATCTACCTCAACCCATCCACTTCATACCCCTGTCTACAATTTCAACAAAGAAGAAAATATTAGCATGCAAAGTTCACACTTGAATTTCCAGGAACTACAAGGAACCTTAAGAACCACCACCTCCCGGCTATGGGAAAAAGAAACAAAAACATCTACATTTACATTTCTGAAGTCTCATAAACCTACCAATTCCACAGGTACTAACTTCAAAAACTAAGCAGGAAAACAGGATAAACAGAAATTAAGCTCACTGGAAATCCACCATGGGAACACACTAGAAGCAATTTAGCTCTGATGCATTTTGATCTTGTATGCAAAGTTAAAGCTTGCTCTAACATTTTGAGAAGTGACAGTGGCTTGTGTTGTCTGAAAAACTCGCAAGTGCATATTTTGCAAGTGCTTCTGGACTAAACATCTATCAGGTAATCTCTCGTATGTGTTCAGGTGGTCCTTTCAGTCCTGTGCTCCAGTGGAGTTACGTCTGTTGCTGCTTCTCGTCACCCGCTATAGCAGCATTGCAGGATTGGAGCTGTGTCACTGGTGTTAAAACAGGGAGCATTCGGAATTCAGATTCTGACCCAAGTTATGCTAGAATTTTGACTCAGAATATTGCAGGAACCTAAATACTCTAATACTACAGATCTTTGTCAGAGGGAGAGGATACACAGTAGACTTCAGCGAAGAAGCTCCTTTCCTGTAGAAAAGTGCTAGCTTCCAAGAGCGAACGGAAAAATAACTGCAAGGTCCTTAGGATCTAAATCTAGTCCCCAGAGCAAAGGTCACAGCAGAAATGTTTTATTCAGCATAAGAACTTTTGGAATTCATTCAAGGAGAAGAAAAAACCCAACAACAACAACATGGCTGACATTTTTTTCCCACTGAACTGTTTCTTCGTTTTTAAACAGGGATAAAAGTTTCCACGCTTTGGCAAACACCAATGACTTTTGCCACCCTACAGCAATAAACAGGTAAACCAACCCTATAGTCTAAGCATCAGTCTCGGAAGCATAAAAAACAAGGAACCAGGGAGAGAAACAAATAAAGGGGAAAGGACTGTAGTGCTGATGAGTTATCTTCATTTGCAGCAATTTAGAATGTCGTCCCTGAACTCAGCTAAATTTGGTGCATGTTTAGTTCAGCGTGACACTGTATGGCAGGTTATAACCTCAACTGAATGCTTCTTGGGTCCTGTGAGGTTCGTAGGATGCATCTATAGCATGGGCAAAAGCCTGCAATCATAGCACAGACAGGCATACCAGATGCAGACACTTAGTTAGCTCATGCAAAAAGAACAGTAAACAGTAAAGCTGCACTAGCACAGGCATTGGTGTCTCTCTCTTCCCAGTAGCAATGCCTCTCCTTGCTTCTTCACCACCCTAAGAGGTACCCACAGTAGTTAATTTAACTTGTGCCCGCTCATGATAGAAGTACACCTCTGAATACCACAGAGTTTGCTTCATTTTGGACTCGAAACCCCTCTACCTTGCAGCTCCTTTGCTCTTGAGGGAACCGCCACGCACAGGCTGCTTGTACAGTAGAGCAGCTTAGAGATTAGCGACGTGGTGCCCTCCCAAATCCTTTCTATTTGAGTATGCCTTTGCGGGAGTTGCAAATCAAACACAGAACCTGCTAGACCTAAGACATACACAGTTCAACCTAAAACCAATGCATATGACTCAACCTGGGCTCAAAGGGAGAACAAGTACCTTCAACAATCAAGTTCTTCTCTGGCCTCCGTTCTCCTTCTGTTCTAAATGGAAAGCTCCAGTGCTGTTGCACTTCACATGCTCTGTTTAGACATGGCTCTGCATAACACAAATGTATTTTTTTAATCCCTTCTCTCTCCATTTTATATTTGGTTTTCAATTCTCTAGAGACATGCTAGAATGTAACAGCTGCATTGTTATGTGACAAATATTTGCATTTACCTATCTTTTCAAACCATGATTTTTAAAGAAAATGTGTGGTTCCTTTTAAATTAAGAAAAAACTCACCATGAGGCCAACACTGAACTGAAAATTTTTCCATGGTTACTGGCCTGCATGATTGCAGATGGTTGCAAGCTGCATTTCGGAAATCATATTCCACCTGCTACCAAGTTCTCCTAAAGAAGCCATATAAAGACCCCCTAAACAAGAACACTCCTGCCCAGGTTCCTAAGCTAGTTCAGAACACACATGACTCCCCATCAGTGTTTTCCACTTGTTTGAAAGACAGAAAGATTAGCCCCATTGAATGCAGCTTGGGAGAGTGGACTGTTTAGCTGAACTCCTAAGTAGTTGTACTTACTGCTGTGGAAATGTCTGAGGATGACAGACTAGACAGTGAATTCCTCTGTGCACAGACATATACAGCATAACTTTGTTATTATATTTGCATTACATGTGTTGATTAAGATGTAGTACACAGGATTATCCCTCAATCCTCAAACCTTGTTTAACCAGGTAAAATGGTGGAACAGAAATAACTGTACAGAAGAGGGAGTCATTTGCTAGTGCTGCATTACTCATTAGCACTAGAACAAGAAAAAAAGATTTAGCTTCGAGTTTAGCTTCTATTCTCCACATTGTTCACTAAACCATGGCACCTCCAGACAGCAGTGCAGATTGATAATAATTTCTTTCCTCTGTGGCCTAAATCTGATGTAGTGGCTGCCTTTAAAACCAAGTGAAAACAGCTCAATCGGGCTGTACTCCTTATTTCTCTCATCTACCTTATTATTGCCCCTACCAAACTCCAGATTTCAAGTGCAATTTTGAGACACGCACACACAGAGACGAGAGAGAACTGACACTCGACAAGAAACTGAGAGACCAAACCTAGAGGATGCTTCCATACAAACAGAATGCCTATTGCTGTTAGCAGGGGAGTCACCAATAAAAGTTCTAGGCTTAGGGCAAATTAGGAGAGGGTAGGAACTCATTGACCACATGGATGACTTTTACATCTGATGCATATTTTATACAGTTGTTAAAAAGAATAACCTTGTTCTTTCTAATAGTTTCACTTCCATTGCATTTTACATCAACAGATCTCAAATTCCCACCGAAAGCATCAGAACCTTCATTTTGCATGAGAACAGAGAGCTTGCCCAGGTTACAAATTCAGTTACTGGTAGGAACTACCCTCTGCCTTACATCATGCTGCTTCTCCAGCAGTCAGACAACTTTCAGAAAATTCAGACTTCAGATTGGAAAGTTCCCAAATGTAGATTCGTAACAAACATCAACGCAGCCAAAAATAAGCGAGAAATTTCATAGAAAAGGTCAAGATGGCATATCTAGGATTTCTGCTAGTCAGGAAACTGCCCCCCACACCCACCCAAACAGCCTAGTTTGCTGGAATTTCCAACTTTGGCCCCAACCACAATTTGTAAGTACAAAATGAAAAGGGAAAAACATGGGGTAAAAAAAAAAAACCAAACCCTGAGATAATTGTAGATCTTAATCCAGCTTGAGCATTCTGAATGCCAAAAAAAAAAATTTCACAAGAAATACTACAACAAATAATGCTTATTAGAACGTAGATAGAACATGCCAGACACACGCAAACATAGAAACTGAATTCACAATCAATCCACTTCAGCATCAGCTCTCCACTGGCCCCTTCCTACCAGCTGCTTCAGGGAAAATAAACTCTTTAAACAGTTGCTATAGAATAATCTTGGCTGGGGGGAGAAGGCTTCTTCCTGACTTTTCCTTATTTACTGTTCTCCTTCTGGAGATCTTGGTTGTGTACTTCTTTTTAAAACAGCTCTGTCTTCTTATTTTTCCCCTTTTGAATCTTGCTGAGCTCCAGATCTCAAAGAAGATTTCGAGTCAGTGAGTTCCACAGGCTAGTTTTCTAAGCCTCCCCAAATACTCACAATTTTTAATATGTCAGTTCATGATTTAACAAATGGCTGCTCTCCCCATTTATGTTATTTACCTAGAAACTGGCAAGAAGAACCTAGCCCTGTATCTGGAACTGAGTAATATATGAAGCCGCTCTTCTACATAAAATTGCTCACTATCCCCAAACGCAGTTTTAGTCCTGCCTAATATGTTGTACTTCTCTCTTTACCCCCTTCCTTCCTCCCCATATTTCTACAAAAATATTCTCATTTTGTTAAAGAATATTATTGAAGCTGCCAGATTGCTCAAAGCTTTCTCTGCCTCAGTAATCCAGTTGCATCATATCCCTGGTGAATATAACATATTCCAGATGCGTACGTGGAGTATTTGGTCACAATGAAAATGATACACAGAGAACTTAATTTAAAAAATAAACATCAACAATTTTGTCAAGGTAAGGACAGATGGACTAAAGCTAACTTAGGCTGGCATTTTTCTCAAGAATCACGAAGCAGGCATCCCCAAATGGCAGACACTGACAGATAACCATCAAGAAAGACCCTTAGCCGCCTCAAAGTACACACGACAATTTGGGGTTGCATTTCTAGGAAAATAAGGATTTGTTTCCTACCTGTCAATGATCACGGGGTCAGACGGAGTCTCATTTCTGTTGCCACAACTTTTCTTCTCACAGCACCGACTAGAGGGAAAGAAAATCAAAATTAAAGAATTAGTGTGATGGTAATAGCAACACAAACAGCTGAAAGTCTCATCTGCAAACCTTCAGGACTAAATATGTCCAGAAGAGTAACTGAGAGAATTCTGGCTAAGCTTTCCAGAAGGGAGAACCATGGGAACTGGGTACCCAAATGCTGGGTGATTCCAGCAGGAGTTTGGCACTTGGCTCTCTATAGTCTTTTTTGAAATTTCCAGCCAAAAATGAACAGCAATATGGTCACACTTTAGACTAAGGCGCTATTTATAAAGGCTTAATAAATGATTAATGGATGTCATAATGGTATTACAGGCGTGAGCATCATGCGTTATGTATGGTTAGAAGACCATCAAAAGAAGGTGTTAGAACTGACTATAAGCAACCTCCTAATTTGCTATATTTTAATAACTGAATTGTTGATTATTAAGTATCTAGTAACCCCTAAGTTTCATACACCCACAGAAGACTTTGACACTATAGTAGCACCAATGAAAGAAAGAGAAATTGAACATACGTAGATTCTACTAAGGATCTGAAGAGGTATTTTTCAGGTTGGCATTTCATCTGTAAATCCCTTTGCAATTGTTTCACTGACCATAAGCCCTTAAGATTAAGCATGTATTTATACACATTTTATACTATGTGGCCACCAACAGGACTGTACAGAAATGAGAACTCTCTCTGATGAGCTCACAACATAAATTAAATATATTTCTCTGACTTGATAAGAAAATGCAAGATAATGCTGTCGCCCCCAGGAGCTTGCAGTAAGGTACGTATCGCAGAGTAATATCCTTGTTATGTCCACATCCATGCGTGTGTGCATGCACACATACACAAAGATGACTCTGTGTGCATATATGTGTGTGTGCACATGCACAAATATGTACATAGATACACAGATATACCAGGAGATGGTACAGAAGAATACAGCCTACACTCAGGAACTATTAGATGTTCTTCACTCCCAGGGAATTACACTTTCTTCAAGAAAGAAGAAGAGGACCACTACATTTCCTGTTCCCATTTTTAATAATAATAGTAATAAACAAACAGTAAAGAAAAATACAAAATCAAGAGACAGGTAGTTATTTGATTTCCAGTGATATACTCATTGACATGGGTGATGCTCCTTGCATATACACCAGCTGAGTACCAAAAGTTTAACAGATTTTAAAAACAGCCCTTGCTCTGAAATTCTCACTGTTAAAAATCTGTAGCAACATAGAAGGCTGTTTGAAGATTTAAGCTGCCTTGATGCTCAGGTAGTTTGTTCCAACCAAACCTAATGTGGGTGGGGAAGGATGGAGGCATCCAAAACTTTAAGTAAGCTGAATCAGAAGTCCGATATGCCTCAGAAGTCACCAGATCAGATTCTGCCTTCAGTTACACAATGCCTTTCCAAATTATGTTTTTCACATTCTGCTGAGGTTGTTCAGATTTACACATACGGAATCAAGAAATTATTTCAGGTTTTGTACAGTAGTATAATAGGTACTGAATACATTTGCAAATTCCTCAAGTCAGTCTGAATCCCACAGTTTTCCAAATGGGGAGCAATTCAAAGCAGAGGAATTAAAAAAAAAAAAACAAAAAAACAAACAAAAACCAGCTTGAAGTGACTGAAGGCAGTACAAAATATGAAAGATTAGCTTTTTTCTTTAAATGCCTAAAGTTCAATTATTAATACCTAAATTAAGCATTTAGACAAAAAAAGCCCTCCTTCAGATATGAAAAAATTCATTTTCTCCTTAAGTTACAGCATGTGCCAGGAACTTCCCGGTTGCAAGGTGAAATTGCCTAGCAAGATGAGAAACAACTAGCAGATCTATTTGAACAGCAGCTCTAACTGTTTCAACATTTCTACATTCCCTTTGCCTCAAACCTGCACTTATTCATCGATGCTCGTCCTTTTAAAATAAAAGGATACACTAAATATTTAAAAATCCCTGGGGCAGCCCCTCTAGCTGCTGTAAATTGTCATAGCTCCATCGACTTCAGTGAAGCTATGGTAATTCACACTAGCTAAGAATATCCCTACTCCCTCCTTCTCCCAACTTTGTTTTAAGTGCATCTTTTATACATTTCACTGCCTAATGATTGTTTATAAAGAATTGCATATTTTTACACTAAAAGCCAAGGTGTGAGTTATTTTCTAAAGAAAAAAAAAAACCCAAAAGCAGAAAATCCTCACTCAAAAGAATATGAATTTGACGTGTCCAATATAACAATGCATTGGAAATAACACCAGGAATAAAAAGGCCTTGCTGGTTTACACGCAAGAAGAAACAAAAGGAAGTCAATTTTTAAAATATTTTTGTAGTGTTTTGTTGTTTGGGTGATTGGTTTGTTGGGGTTTTTTTTACAGTTAGCTGAAACAGCACTGATTTCCTCTCTTTGCAATAATACTAAATGAGATATCCTTTAGTCACGTAACTTACGCAGATAGTCATGAAAAGATATTTCTGATTGCGCTACCCCACAGTAAGGTACAAGTGGAATACACCAGCAGTACCTCCACCACGTCTCCTCAGCTCACATGCTCTTCCCAGAGAGGCTGCCATTTCTTGGCATCGTGTTTTAAACTGAATTATGCGAGACTGGAGTACAACATGGCTGGGTTCTGAAATAAGCGCATCTTGGCTTATTTTAGTTTGCACAATTATCACAGTTAGGAACTTTACCTTTGTAATACTTAAAAATTTTCCTTCTAAAACTGTGGCTTACAGCTAGAGTCCTCCAAATATTTTACAAATATCTGCATTCTTATCACACTCAGATAACAGATTTTTGTCAATTTGTTAGATTTTTTCCCTTTGACTATTATATTTCTTGAATCTGAACATATTTGATAAAAATTTTTCATGAGGGAAAACAGTCACTTCCAGTGAATGACTAGTTGACACGTAAATCAGAGTGCTTTTAAAGACTGAGGATGCTTCAGCCCAGCATTTTAGCAAAAGTACCTCTCAAATCTTTAAATCCCCATTTCCAAGTATTTCAGCACAGTATCCAAGCACTAACATTTCCGCTGGGTTTGTTTTACAAGTGCTGTCTGTAACACAATTTGTTTCAAATTTAAGTCAATGGCAAAAATCCCAAACCCTGGCAGTCCAGGATCAAGCCTACAATATTCTCTTAAAGCAAATTATTGGCATGACTTGACCAATGTTTACACTTCTGCTACAACGTTGCACTAGGAACATACCTTTAGAGATGCTCATTTGCTTAAAACAAGAATATCAATGTCTAAGACTTCTATTTGCTACGCCTTTACTTATTATACTTTCCCCTCTACCTAGATCGACATGGGAAAAATAAGGGTTTACATTATGAACAGTCCTGAAAAAAACTGAAAACAAATACAAACCAAAAAGCTACTGCAGACAACACCAGATCTACAAACTGAATACTCCAGAAGGCTCATGTCAAAGGCAAACTTGCATCCTTTCCCTCCTCACACTCGACTAAAACGGTTTTAAAATTCAGCCCTCAACTTCCCTCCCCTCACCCCCCCCACCAAAAAAAAAAAAAATAAAAAAAAATCTGTCTCTAATTTCAAACTCAAATAAGCTCACAGCATGGTGGCCTTTGTTTTGTTTTCTTCTCCCCAACTCCTCCCTGCAATTGCATAACAAAAGTGTCTAAATTCACACCATCTGGCCGATAAAGACACAGGCCCCAGTGGCCGCCTGGCCCAGCTGATTAGAGCTCCTGTCTAGTCTGAGCCTTGTGGCGAAAGTCACAGCTGTGGGGCTTGCTTGCACTCAATACAACTCTGTTATTAGCCAGCTGTAGGCCCTGAGACTACTTCTGTTCAAATTATAATACCTTTTAACCCTCTGAGCATTGAGGGCATAGGGGGTTGCTGGCAGCAGCATAACAACTAGTTTCCTCTTATTGGTAATTGGAAGAAAAAGAAGAAGATAAAAAAGTTATTCCAGGAGAGGAGACTGTTTACCTTGATTTCCAACCATTGGGGGGAAAGGCTGTGTATTTAAGAGAGACCCACCTAATAGGAACAGCTCCCATTAGGCCATAATAACCCAAATGAAAAATTTCAGATCTGCAAATAAATAAATAAATAGAGCCTCTCACTGAAAGCACTAATTATTGAGAGTTGAGAGTTTAACTTTCAATTGCTATGACAGATTGTTGTAGCCGTATCAATATTTAGACAACTTTCCTGCTAAGCATGCATCTGTCACTGTCTGAGTGGAAGATGCTGAGTTTCGGATGCACTCGTCTCTATACAGCAAAAATATCTGCATGGGTGATTACATGCAGAAAATACCCCCAAAAAAGCTCACTTTCAACTAGCAGGGATTGGAAGAAGAGGAGCAGAAAGACAGGCAGACCCTTTCTTTTTAAAAACAGTAGGCATCAATTTGGACAGCAGAGTGGGTACAGCGCATTAAATTTTTATACACTGTTACTAATGCAAACTAAACTAAGGGCTTTAAAAATTGATGCCGCCACTTAAGCAGCACACAATGAGGAAGATTTGATTATTGTACTTAAAAGGAATAAAATAAAATGTCAAGTTTAACTAGAGTTGGATCCATTCCCCTGGCATTATTCAAAGTGATATGTGTAATGCCTCTTTGGAATATGCAGGATCCTGTTCAGAGATACATTAGGAAAACACGACATTTAAAATCAAATGTCTTGATTAGGTTACAGAGCGCTTTTGATTTCATTCACTAATCTGTGTTTTACATGGAAAGGACATCCCCGAGTTGTAATTCTTCCTTGGCTAATCTATCAAGCAGGGAAGTTCAGTATAATCGGAATAATGGTTTACATTTGTAGTACACTACCTTAAATCAAGCATGGAATGTGTTTATAGGCATCAGTGGAGGCCAGGTATAAAAAAGCTGAAACAGACCATTTGATACTGTAAGGCACGGAGAGGAAGCAGGGGAAAAAGCCAAAATAATTTTATTTTAAAGAAGTACATTTAGATGGGAAGGTGCTGGTGTTTGCTGAAATATTTTAACTTCTAAAATAGAACTGCACTCTATACGGGAAGAGCGGACGAAGATGAAGTATACTAACTGTTATTTTGTTATCGCAAACCAGGACCCAACTGCATAGCAATTCAAAGATTTTTCTTCTCTAATGTTTGTCTAGTTATAGTGAAGACTTTCAACAATATGGATAGTGTATATATTCAAATACGTATGCAAGTTCTAGATGTGCCAGAAGTAACATATATACCTTTGATCTTGACTACTACACCTACAGGTCCTTCCCTGTGAAGAGCACCGTATGCATCTCCTACGTGATACACGCTGTGTTTGCGCATACATGTGTGACTGTGGGTCAAAAGTAACAGTGCTCATTTTCTTAATTAATGAGAGCAAAGCACAACACATAAACACTATACATTTACTTGATTCTTATTATATTTAAAAAGTAATGGAATAGTTGACATAATTGTTAAGTACTGAGACCAAGACTTTCCCTTGACAAGAAGTCTGTCCAAATAATCTGCTTTTACTACTACCTTAACTTAAAAGGCTAGTTAAAAGTAAATAAATAAGTAATCAAGTAGCAAACTGCAACATTAAAAGAAGCAACATTCAACCCCCTCCCACTAATACAATAAATCACAAACTGCATTTAATAAAGATCAAGATTGGTTTTACCTTTCATTTTCTGAAAGAACATTCTATGCACAATTTAACACATTTTAATATAAAAACATTGACTGCATTGTTATATGTATTGAAAAAAATTTAATTACACAAGAACAGGAAAAGTAATAAGTTACCATGGAAGCACGATGTACATGCATAAGGTACATGTAACTTCAGACTTATACAAATGTTATTAAAAACATCCTCAACTCATTTTATCCTCTAATTTATAACTTTACATGCTAAAAATAGTGTCTTTTTAATTAAAAGGTGGAAGTCCCCTAAATATTGCTTAGACGTTATAGAACAGAAGGATTTGTGTTTTGGTTTGAGGGGTTTCTTTTTTGGTTGGAGTAAAACTAAACAAAATTAAAGAACATTAATGATGATAATTTAATTAAGAAAATTAAAATATTTCACCAGAGAAAATTACATGAAGAATGCCTTTTAGTTTCCAGGTAAAAATCTGCGAGTTAAACTGCTCATTCTCAAAAAGTGAATAGGAATTCTGTGAGAAATAAGCATATGAAAAGTCTCGATTTAAACAACACACACAGAGGCCTAGTTTAAACAAAAATAGCGCAGCTCAGGCTGCAGACCTGGGGTGGCTAAATCTCTTGCAGTAAAAAAAAAAAATAACAAAACCCAACAACAATCAAAACCCCCACATATCTGAACCCAAATCAAACATTACCTACATGTAAAAAAAAAAAGTCTTCCTACACAAAGAATCTCTCTGACACAAAACAAACAAACAAAATAATCGAACTCTTCCTACCTACAACTTCATCGGAAAGGCCATTTTAGCATCTGTGGAAACAAACTTAACAAATGATACGGTGTTAATAAAGTCATCTTACCTGCACATGACTTCATGGGTAAGCAAAACTCGGCACATTTCGGGATTCTTGTTCTGTCCTTCATAAGTTATAGGCTACAAAAATTAAGAAAAGGGATAAGGCATAGGGGGTTACTTATTTGTCATCATATTCAGCTCTGAGGTGAAGGCTTTTTACCATTGCTCACCATCGCTGGCAAATAACTACCTTCCCCCAAAGCCTTTATGAGCAGGGAAAGCAGCTTATACATAAATATTGATAAAAAGTGGATAAAACCCTTCAATCCGTAGAGGAAAAAGAGAGACTTAAGAGCACTACTTTTCAATTGCCCTCAAAAATAAGGTCTATAATACAAATGAACAAGAGACAAAAATGAACCAGAGAAGAAAAAACATGCAGGGCAGTGTAAAGACAAAAGGAAGGATGAGGTGGGACAGGATAGCACGGCACGTATTAGCTATGCTCACCTGCTTAGTGACTGAATCGATGAGCCTAACGTACAGATCCTGTTCAGTCCTGACACCTACAGCGAGAGAAAAGAGTAAGAAATAATGCTGTTACATTCATCTTTCCCTAAACATCAGAACAAAACCATTTAGTTTCATCTAGAGCCTTATTAAACATCCTCAGAAATACCATTTGGTTTTGTTTCCTCTAGTGTGTTTCCCAAGCCCATCCACACCAGGTAAATTTCAGAGCCCATCCCTACACTGAAGGGGCATCATGCAAGGGAATTTCTGTATATTTTAGAAACCAGAGTGACAGCACCTACAAACTTTGCCTCACTGTACAACCTACAGAAGGTGACTGGAAAGAGGACTCACCATTGCTATAAAGGAGCTGGAGTTTATAATGCGTGCCGTTGTTTGTCTTTTCATTGCCTTGCTCCTGGAAAGAGAGAATTAAAAAAAATTCTTCCAGAACTTACACTTGGCACATTTAAAATGCAAAAGCTGATAATCATGATGGAAGTGACAACAAAGTTCATTAAAATTCTGAGAGGTGAATCCACTGATTGGGATATATTAACCTTCCGAATGACCCAGGACAAACTACAAAATACTGCTGACATCTTTTCCTGTAGGAGTTCAAGAACTTCTTTTCCTCTCTTATTTGCTATTATGCTCCCAACTTTTTCAAGGCAATATACTGAGATGAATTTGTACGTTTCAAGTCAGTTAATATAAAGCAGATTGATAGTGGCAAAGCTCAGTGGGTTTTGGTTTTAATGTGTTCATTACTTTCCAATAGTCTTATTTTGAGTCATCACTGATATTTACTTCCTGAAGGCTGAATTACAGGGATGTTTCTTGCATGTTTTTTTACTGTAATTTCCTAGAAGATAATTATTTATGAGCATCCTTTCTAATTAAAAAAATCTTGTCCATGACTAAGAAAATAATTGTAAAAACAACGTGAAGTGGTCAACACATGGATATAAAATCCAAAAGCAAATGCTTTTCAAGTCCTGCCCTTGACTTCGGAGTCTTAAGAAACACATACTATCAAACTCAATGGCTAATATGACATATTACAGGTCAGATTCCACTTCTGTGGGGGTACTAATAAAACTTGGCAGATCTGGTAGGTACCAAAAAAAAAAAAAAGCACATTTGTTCCCCATTAATTTTTTTATTCTATGTTTAGTGGGTGTACGAAATTCTCATTGTATTCCTGATACAGCACAGGCTTGCAAGCTTTTTTAAGTACAGCAGCACAGAGGGCAACAGCTCTACCAAAGCACCTGAACCCTTGACCAAGAGCTGGTTGTATTTTGTTAAGGACAACAGGTATTAAAAGTTAGCTCAACGGAGAGAGAAGAAAAGATCAAATTTGGAGAGGAAAAGAGGAAGAAAGATAACAAGCCTTACTTTATCATTTTCTACAAAGTCCACAAAAGCTGTCCTCTCTATTTCCACGGGCTGCCCCTGTCTGTCGTAGAGAGCCAGAACAAAGTGAAAGAAATTGGATTTCCTCAAGTTGGAGGGTGGCTGCTTTTCAAAGTGAGCTCTGGACAAAGCTACTCCGCTGTAGAGGAAACATACGGGATGGGGTGTGGGGGAGAGACAAAGACATTACCAGGTTGTGCAGCAGTTACAGCAAAACAACAACATAAAAGGCAGAACATATTCAGAGAGAAGCCGGGAACCGTCCACCTTGTGCGAGTGCCACCCAAGGCTACGAGCAGCGGCTTGTCCTCACGGCCCCCGAGCCCGGCACAGCGGCTCTGCTCCCAAAGCGGGACGGCGGGGAGGGCTGTCAGCGGCGACAGAGCCCAGAGCCGGGGCGGTGGGAGATGCGGTTTGGAGCTGTCAAATAATGCTCATTTCGGCTTGGCCCCGATATCTTTATAGTTACGCTCTGAGGAAAAGAATAATTTACAGAGCCCGGATGCTAAGAGATGGGTTCTTGCTAAATGCACTAAGTGTTTTACTTCCTCCTCTACCTATTTTCTTCTTGCCTGTCACACTCATTTCTGGAATGCAACGCAGAAGGGTGGGAAGTAGATGTAACGGATCAGAAGTGCTATCTGTTCACTTTTTCTGTAGGAGAAGACAAGTGACCTTAAAACATTTCCTACAAGCAGACTGTCAACCTGAGGGCACCTACATTTTAGGTAAAAGACAACTAGTTTCGAGCAGAGTATCCACTTTCCTCAACAGCGAAGTTTGTCAATGTAGCCTTTAGTCACTGACCTATGTGAACCGATGCCTGCATCTTCAATTTCTGATTTAAATTGAAAGAATTTAGACTCAAGTTAATTAGCCTTTGCCCAAACGTTGTCTCCTATTGCAGAAAATACAGTGACGTTTCCCTCACACTTCCCGGCTTGGAAGGATTCAAACGCTTTTGTGTATCCACAATATCCCTAACTGCAGCTACCTTTCTTAGTGAAATTAGTTGTAGCTCCCTCTCCCTAATGCCGATTTCTACCTCCTGCAGAGAAAATAGGTGTACATGAGCACCTCCATATTACTTAAGAGAGAGATTAAGGCTATCTGACAGACAAGTTAGGAGTCAGAACAGCTTCGGTTTTCAATCCCCAAAATAGCTCCACTGCATTGGCAAAAGTATTTGACTCTTTCGGAGAACTACAGATGTTTCCCTGGGTTTTCCATTGCCAAATAGGTACAGTGTGAACTCACCACATCCGCCACAACTGCACCTAGTTTGGGGCTTCCTCTCATTCTGCGTGTAAGAACTCGGATTTCTTGGGGTTTTTATGCATGTCTGAAAAAAAACCTGGCGATGCCAACACCAAGCACAATTCGACTGCATCCCCACCGCTCCCGCAATTAGAGGCTTCTTAGGAGCCGTTTCCTTTTACTTTCGGTTTCCCCAGGAATAACCCCCTATCCTACCCCCCCACCTCGTATTTATTAAACTGTCTATCGACATTCATAAAACTCTGATAACTCCTCCCATAGTGCTTGGAAAACCTTGCTCACGGATCCAGGCCGTGAGTGGGGGGCATGGATGTACTTTTTTCTACAACGTCCCTGTTTCGTTTGAAGTCCCATCTGCTGTTACATGCCTTTCGCCGCGTCTTTAAATTAAATAAAACACAATTTATTCCCGGGACCAGTTTAGCCTTCCCTGATGCTACTACGGTGTTGGCTGGTTGGTTGTTTTGTTGTTTGGGGTTTTTTTAAAAAAAAAAGGTATGCAGAGGGCGAGAAGAAAAAAAATATTTTACCTAAAAGGGTTTTCATCATCTTACCCCTAAGGGGAAGACACTGGAATAACGGTCCTGTGCCGACTTGGCTGGGAAGAGAAAAGGGAGAGGAAGCTATCCCGCCCAAACAAGGGAAAAACAAACCGATGAGCGCCCAGTTCGGCATGTTCACTGGCATTTCGGGTCAGCAGAGACCTCTCGTACAGGTGCTACACGCAAACAGGAGGAGGCGTGAAGGGCTGCGCAGGAACCGGCGGCTCCGAGCGCCCGCGGGGCTCCGCGCTCCGCCGCGGCGCTGCCGGCTCGGCTGCCCCGTCCCGCTCCAGCCCCGCTCCGCTCCGCTCGCCGCCTGCCCGCTTCGGGCAGCAGCCTTCAGCCCACGCGTTAGGATTTCGCCGATGCCTACGGTAGCTACAGAGCCACTTGAATTAAGTAAAACAAGATGGGCTGGGGAGGGGGGAAGCGGGGGGGGAAGATCTGCGTTTAAGTTAATTCTAACTCGGTCCGCTCCTGTCCGGCTGTCTGAGCCGGAGAGCAGGAAGGAGCAGTCGGTATCGCTAGGTACAGCCAATCCCCCCTCCCTTTCCTCTGTGCAGAAAAAGAAAGAATGATCCCTATGTCTCTGTCATCTGATCCCCACGCTGGATTTTAGGACTCTGGATGCTCACCGGTTTGGAGCACTCCTCCCTAGCTCTAGCTATACTAGCTTGAATTTTCACTGACTAGAGGACACCAGGAGGAGGAAGGGGGACAGAAAGGGAGAAAATTAATTTAATATCAAATGCAAACAACAACAGGAAGTAAAGAAAAGGCTTGCTTTAAAAAAAAAAAAAAAAGCTGGGGAAGAGTGGGGGAGAAATAGTCACGGTTACCTTTGTGCTGCTACATTTGCATCCACAACCCCAACGTTTCTGACCCAGGACCTGACGGAATCCATTTCAGAACCTAGAGATTTATCTTTCAGAATTGGTCCTCTTCCTAAAGTATCTTGAATCCCAAACATTTAAAAAGTCTATTCCAACTAGCAACAGTTTCCTTTGGGGGGATAAGGGAGGAGAAAAGGAAAAAAAAAAAAAAAAAGACGGAGCCTTTGCAATTGACACACACAAATCCCAGGGAAGTGGAGAAGTTCAGCTTTAAAACCAACTTCTTCTGCTTTTAAATGCTACGTATTTTTAATGCCTTCAAATGGGCAAAAAAAGTTTTTCCTCTTGCAAAGTAAAAGTTATGCTGATTCAGTCTTGCGTGGTATCATCATCCTTCAAACGCAGGAGAGGAAACTGCATCCAGAAACTGATCGCTGTTAACAAGGATCACCTGTTTCTCAACAGACACGGGGAGAAGGATTGATCGCTGCCTAATCCAGAAGGAAAAAAAAAAAAAAAAAAGCGGGATGAATTGTAAAAGAAAGGAAGAAATGGAGCTAAAGAGAGTCTGATTACACACTACGCCCGGGAAGAGCCGATCCTTCCCAAACCGGTCACCATGAATGGGTTACAGCGGTGGGAGCGCACATAGCGGGAAGGGGGAGGAGCCTGCTCCCAAATAAGGGCTTACATTTGCATAGCCTGCCCCGATTGGAGGGCTGCGGGCAGCCCCGCGCTCGCCTCGGCTCCCGGCTCCCCGCAGTCCGTCCGTCCCCCCCCCCGCCCCGGGGCGGGGGCGGCGCGGCCGGAGCCGGCGGGGAGCGGGGACGGACCCACCGGCCCCGGAGCCCCGCGGCAGCGGGACAACTTTTCCCCGAGTGTCGTAGCCCGTCCACGCCGAACGGCCCCGCCACCTAACAAGTGAACTGTGCTAAAAGCAGCAATCTCTGCAACTCTGTTCCGTGCTGTCATAATAAAGCAATGGCACAGGTAGTTGGCTGGTTCGCTTTTCAGGCGCGGGGTTTTAAAAAAAAAAGAAAAAGAAAAAAAAAAAG
>VXBO01009601.1:109785-144879 GCA_013400135.1 Rhinoptilus africanus
CCCGCGCAGCCCCGCAACTTTCCGAGGCGCCGCGACGCGCGGCTTTCATTCTCCTGAATCGCTTGAAGCGATTTTCTTCCTCGTACTAAAAGAGAAAACAAAAACGCACCATGTAAGTGTACAGGCGATGGTAAGCCGTATTAGAGTGATTTTTAAATTTATTTAATTTTTTCACCATTTCACAATAGGTGTGGGTACACTTCCTCGAATAAGAGCCCCCTCTTTGTACGAAGATCATTTTTGGCGATGTCACTCTGACCATTTCTGCATTTATTCTTAAACCTGGGACAGGGAGGGGAGGGGGCGGAATTCCCACTCGATCTACCCTTGGCCGATGTATTCATAAGGAGAAATTGTTTCCTAATAACTGCGTCCCTCGCTCCTAGCGATAAAGGCGAGCCTGTCCCCGTAAGGCGTTAAAGGCAGCCCGGTCGGATCCAACCCAGATGCTTATCCGGTTCCAGGCTAGTCGCTTAAGAAACGCCGGTGCGCGGCGGGGCGCGCCCGGCGGGGCCGTGCCAGCTCCCGGAACAATGGGGACTCGTGTGCCGTGGCCCCCGGGGAGCCCGGCTTTTAGGGATTCATGGCGGGTCAGAGGGCAGCGGCGCAGGTCATAGGAGACGCACTCTCCTCGCCCCAAACAGCTGCCACCAGAATTTGGCACTTCAGGGACGAATGAAGGGAGCCTTCCCCTCCCGCCCCAGCGGGGGCTACCGGCCGCGGGGCACCCTCCCAGCGCCGGGGAAGCGCGGCGCCGCGGACGGCACAGCCCCGCGCCGGTCCCCGCATCGGCTCCGGGAAGAGGAACCGCTTTCGTGGGCGTGATGAATTTTCTCCCCCCACTAAGTTTCTCTCCTTCGCAGTGTATCTTAAAAGGACAGGAGTTGTTAAACACTTCTGAAATTACAAACTCCCTGGATCTAGACTCCCCATTTGCAAGCGCTTGGGTTAAATGCAGTTTGGGAAAAGCCCCTCTCTGACTCTCCGGGTGTAAATTCACGGAGTAAAAGCAGCATTTATACCAGCGCAACCGTCGCTTAATTTGGATTGGCACTTTAGAGGTTTCTGCGGTTCGGCTACGGGAGTGGGTGCCACCGGCAGGTAAAGGCACCCTGTAACTCCGGGAGGGCTGGGGGAAACCGCCCCCCCCACCCCCGCAAGCCCTGCCGAGGACACCGCGGTGAAGAGAAAGAAGCCTCCACCAGCAGGTCTTCCACACCGCACCGGCACCCACCTCTCCACGCAATTTAGAGGCACAAATAAGAGCACGCCAAAGGCTTGGGGAAAGGGTTTCTCGGAGCCCAGCGGCGCTGCGAGCGAGAACGACTCTCCACCGGCAGCGCTGAGCGGTCNAACTGGTTGGGTGAGCGCTGATCACTTCCTTCTGGAGGAAGAGCTATTCCCCTCAAGACTGCCACACTCGTTTCCACATGCCGGGGTCAAAGTGACAGGTGAGGCGGGTTTGACGTGGTAAAGCGAGATGCTCGTCTGTCTTAGTAGGTTTTTAACAAGGTCGGTTTATACACCGGAGTCGATTTTCACGACTCGACACATCTTAGAAACTCCCCAGCAGGAAGAAACATATATATTTAAGATAATACTTAAGCCCTGTAAAAGCATAACCTTTAAACTACTATTGTTTCCTCTCACGTTTAAGGAGAAAATGTCAATGAGAAAGTCAAAACACACCTAAAGACAACACTTAGAAAGAAACATTTGATTCTTCCTATTCATTTGTGAGAATTCACCGTCCTTCAGGTGTCTCAAGGGAACGAATCGTAGGTTAAAATTATCAGTGTCAGAATGGAGAGGGATAACTAAGCTTTCCCTCTTTATCCAATAATCTCACTGGAAGGTTATTTTTTCTGGTACACCTGTACCAGAAAAATAAATGTGCCTGTTATAAATGTTCCTTTAAGCTTTTAACAGCTTAAAGTTTTAAGTTATTTGCAATGCATGAGACTTGCATTCAAGCACACATCAATCACATCTTTGGCAACAGAACGGTATCTGACAAACAAAGAAGTCCCTGAAAATAACTTTCAAGAGCCCAGCATAAGCATAAACAAAATATTTACATGCGTGGGACACCCTGAAACAGAAACGTGGCTACAAGAAAGAGGAACAGGCTGTGTTCTGAACTCGTGTAATGAGAAGTGTATGGAGGGCAGTCAGAGCACTGCGTACAGAACTGGATTAAAGTCTACTGCGACTGATGCAAGACTACTCTTGATTTACAAGACCCTCGATTTAATTGAAATAAGAACATACATAGCAGCTTAAGGGGGGAAAAAGAAAGCTTCTTAAAATGTTTTTAATATGAGAGGTTTTGAGCAGTTCAGGTGCATGCAACCAACATTAATTCAAATTGAGCTCTTAACTGTGCATGGAAAACGCAAAACAAGGACTTAAGCACTAAAGTGCTTTTAGTTTTATTTATTATAAGCCCAGTTTTATATAATCAACATACAGCTTCTCTCAGAAGAGAACACCCCCATCTGATTGCTGGAAAAAGTTTAACCCCCCAAGTACAAAATAATTAATCCTCTCCACACACCCCCCTACCCCTGCCATGCTATTAGCAAATAACCAGAAACATGGGTTTATAGCGGTAAAATCATGAGCGATACCTGCTCTCTCCCCTCTCTCTCTCGCATCATAAAGGCACTATTTACTAGAGGCAACCCTCCACGCTGATCAGCACTTACAAAACGTGCAAGTTTCAGAGATTCTACTGATCACATTTATAAGCAATGAACAAAGGAATGCTTTCAAACTTACAAATGCATAAGTAAACATTTAATAACTTCTTCTCCACCTCATCTTTCCCGAAAGAGAGAAAATATTGTATCCATCAGATCGTCTTTTGAGTCTCCCATTCATTCCAATAACTAGGTGCTTTTTTCACCAGAACAGAAAAACACATCTGCTAGGTTTTATATCCAACTTTTTTTTTTTTTTTAAAGATACTTTTACTGCCTTTTGCCTAGCATGGTTTTTGGAACACATTAGCAAATAATATTTTACCATTGGGAGTGTATGTTCCATTTTATTTTATAATGCAGATTTGAGGAGTCTTATTGCTGAAGTTTGTTTTTCTAACCACATGGAGGTTTGAAGCAACAAGCACATTCAGGAAAAATACTTTAAGTAGGTGTATATTTGTGCTGGGATCCTCTCTCTCATTTTGCAGTTTATGGAAAGCAATCAAGGTCAGCTTTTCAATATGTCTTCGTATATGAACTGTTTAAAATATTCACCAGGAAGAAGAGAAGTTTAGGTTATCACAGCCTTTCTCGTTCCAGGTACATACTTATGACCTAACTCCAGCTGTCAAACAGTCTCCACAAGCAACTGGATAAATGCAGACATACTGGAGAGCAGAACTAAACTCATTCATTAACATACGAACCAAATAAAAAGTAGTCCCCAGTATTACAAACATTCTTATACTGGCACTTAACCTATATTAGTCACTTGAGTGGTCTTACAAGAATTACTTGACAATATACACGTGCTTAACCTCATGCTTAAACATCTGTACAGCAAGGGCCTAATTTTTATTTCTTAACTGAACTCAATGCAGCTCTGTCTTAAACAGGTGTCTAACTTTAATTACATGAATAGTCACTCTGAAGTGATGCCACAGGGACAGCTGTCTGCTTAAAAGTCAGCAAACCTTAAGCATCTCACTAGATAAAAACTTGATTTTTAAAGTGTTTAAAAATACAAGAATTGTGAACACCTGTAAGCTTCTTTAGTTCTGCCATGTAGCACAGCCTAACATTTAAACTGTGACACTCTCAAGTTACAGCAATACAGAACTGATGCAAACTAGTATTGTAACAGAAAAGTGTGAATTGTGTTTAATTCCAAATTTTCCAGTTTTGCCTCTGATTAATAGAAGGGGGAGCACACATCTAATGTATATCCTGTTGCACTGTTTTGATTGGCTGAAAGAACAGCCTCCAGCCAGGGCTAGCTACCTAGAAAAGCTTCAGCTTCCAAAGTTCTGTCATTCTTCAGCATATACATACATATATATCCACATATACACACATCAGAGTCTTCTCAAAGAAATATTTGTTTCTGAGAAAGAAAGGATACTGATTTTCATCTCACATAACTCAGATAAATGAGTAAGTAGACCCACCACAGGCTTTCCACCAGCCTTTCACTGTTAGGATAAATCCACAACTTCACCTCGTATGAAAATACAGAAAGTTACGGGATTTGGATCAAAGCCTAGCACATTGTTGGAAACATTGTGACTTCAATAGGGTTTGGATCAGACTATAAAATCAGATCAATTATAGCATTTGGTTTTCTTGTTTTAAGATGTTTTCCTAGCTAAATTTTAGTGTTTGCAAAGCTTTCAAGGTACTTGGAGAGACAAACACACCTAATCCATGCAGTATTATTGTTTGATAGGCTGAGAAGGTGAGGCACCAAAAAAGTCACAGTACACAAGAATAAGGGTACAACATGCTCATCATCTACAAGTGCGTTTTTCTCTTACTGGAGCATTTTTCCAATACACAGGAGTCCATAACAACTACAGGAGTACCCGGGTCATGTAACACACACACACGTGCTAAGAACCTTGGTTAGTATGGGCTCAGGGAAAACTGTGGAGGCAGCCTACTTCGTGCTGCTCAAGGATGTGGATATATAGTGCTGATGGACGCTATTTTCAACCCTGAGTTACATAAATTGGTGCAAACCCATTCTGAAAGCGGCACTGAGCTCCGTGGTTTAAAAATAAAACCAGGTTACGTTATTAGGGGCTGCAACTGCAGGCTTCTTCAAGGAGGAACTACCTTTAACTATTCTGTATAACTTACAAGCTCACTTACCAAGATTCTGAATCCCTAAGTGGAGTTTATTGGTACAACCATAATACAAATTATTAGGAAAATATCCTTAGGGATGGTCAATAATCAAAACATGTGCCTCCTGCTAAGTTTTCTGTGCCTTCTTTTGAAGCATCTGGTACTGGAAGCTAAAATATAATACACAAGAAGTCTAATATAATCTGACTATTCCTACATCCTTTCCATAAGGCAAGAAAGAGGTAGTTAAAAGCTCAGTATATCATAATTAGAACTTTACAACCTTGGAGAGACAGTTCTGCTCTTCTCTGAAGTTTATTAAATAACCTGAAGAACTTGGGTTTTTTTCATGTGGTACAACAGAACAATTAACACACCTAATTTCATAAAGCTAACTGGGCTTCTAACTCGGTTCATGGCATTTCAGAAGCTGCCAGATTACACACCCAAATTCTTATCCTGCAAACATTTGCACTTGTATTACAAGCAGTGAAGCTGATGGTATGTAACACCAACTGCTCTCAACAGATCTTTCCAAGGTTAGATCCCATAACCAGTAAAATTGTGAGTCTTCATTTTTGAGAGTTTAAGTCATTAGGAACTAATTTAGTCTAAACATTGTCTTCTAGGAGGTGAGAAACCTACCCAGAGTTTTATGCCTTCTGTGCAATTTAATTATAGCTTACCATTTGAATTGTTTCTTTCATCACTGATTTTAAGTATTCATAGGCAGGCTAAACGTCAATGCTTTGAAATTTACACACGCCTAAATAGTCCTATTACTTAAAAGGATTCAATCACCCTGGTTGTATGGCATCACATTTCCATCAGCAGTATCAGTTAGGTACAGAAAAGTAATACATTTTACTAAATAACCTGATACTACTAAAGTATTCAAGAGCATTGCTACTATTTTATTTTTAATTCAAAAGTTGTACTATGTGCCCCCCAACCCAATCAAGCTACTACAACAGAAAGATCAATTTTAAAAACCCCAGTTTGTTAGCTTTGTGGCTCTGGCATAGTGTAAATTTGTGTATTTAGTTGATTTTACAGTAAATCTGGATATAACAATCTTAGATGTGGCTCCTTAAGCACGTTTTCCACAAACAGAAACTAGAGGTAGCAAAGCTGGAAGCTGTGGATGGAAAAAGAAATCAGTACACACCTGTAGAAGATGATGAGCCCAAGACTGATAGGTATTATTATGCCTGGGCAAGCAGTTAAGTCTCTTCTAACAGCGTTCAGGAAAAAGACCCAAACTACGTTAATAAACAGTATGAGAAGTAGATGTCTTTCTGTAAGCTTTAGGATTCTAGTCAGTTTAATTTAAGAAATCGAGCTAAGGGCATCAAATAAGAATTAGCTGCTAACAGACAAGTACAGAAATTTCAAATCATAGCAAGAGCTACAGTAAACCATTATATCATCTCAGATATGTTTCTCTTTACTTTGTGTTTCTCCTGTAGATGGAAGAATTGCCACATTAGCTGTGATTCATCAGAAGATGCCTTTATACAGGATGGTCCTTTCACGACAGGCAGCACTAGCTTCATAGATTCATTGTGTACCAATTGACTAGTATGGGGTGGGAGGTGAAGGGGAGTGGACCGTGCACCCTCCCTTCTTTAGCTACTTGCTAAAGACACGAAATAAGCCTTTGCTGATTCCGAGCCCACAGGACATCAATGACAACAAAACAGATGAGCAGGTTCACAGGGTTTTCCAGAACACCACCCCAAGCAGACGCAGCTTTGCGATCCACATGCATTCTTTGGCTTTAGGGAAGGAAAACACCCTCTGTTGTTTTCAAGAGCATGTGTTCAGAGCATCTAAGACTAGAATATGTTGAAGCATATGGCATATAATTTCCTTTCTTCCGTTCATAATCTGCAGCAAGATCAGTTCCAGTAAGAACAAGCTCCAGCTTTCATTTGAAAATATTTCCATATCTATGTCCTTCTAGCAAGCCTATTTAGGCATCATCTTGCTGCAAGTGAATACCAGAAAAGTAGTAACTTACCCTTGCTAGGGATGGGCTAAGCAATTTGTTTACAGCAAGTAGATGCCCATACATCTTTAAGACTTTGAATCTGCTTGCTACCTCCACTGATATCTCACACTGGAAGTACAAACACCACGTGCCATCAACTTACTGTGTGCCTATATACCATCCTTTTAACTACGGTCTAGTCCACATGAGATAAAGCTCTTTCACTGCACTGCTCAAAATCCAAACATTAGAAGAAACTACAACGGGTAAGAGGATAAAGCAGAGGCACAGACAAGGAAGGCAGGAGAAGAAAATATAACAACTCAGAACACTTAAGACCATACATTATAACTATTAAGGAACTGAAGGACAGCCAGTTTCTTTCAAAGACTTGCTATCTATTTACTTTCCCCTTCACTAGAGTCCACCCTTTGGTCAAACCGTTTTCCAAGTACCCATGGGACACAGGGAAAGAGAACAACATCAACCTACAGGAGTGACAGCACCCTCAAATATGGGCCCTGCCTTGCACTAAGCCAAGAACCTAGAAAGTACCTGATGCCCTACAGCTTTGTGCCCCAACGGCCACAAGACTTGAAACTCTCTCGAGTCTCTGACAGGTGGTGGTCTGGGTTGGCACTACGGATAAAAATCTTCTAGAGGCCTAACACTGGCTTTTGCCGTGAGCTGTGTGCAGGCAGCCTTACACCCAGGATTTGCTATGCTGACCTTGACTGTGCTAAGAGTGCTGGGCAGGGGGCCGGGCAGATAGAACACACGCTGTCTGGAGGGCCAACCTGCAAAGCAGCACAGCGCCTGCAACCTCCAGAGGGGAAAACCGTTTTACAAGATGGTTTATGGCATCTTATTTTTCCCCATGTAGAGTATGAATAATGTTAATGGTGACAGAGCCTACAGGCAATAAAAGGCCTTTGCAGGTATCAAACAGCTTCAAACTTTGCTTTGGCTCTTAGCCAGCTGCTACAGTCAGCCAGCACTTCCTACTTAAGGCTAGGACCAGTGTCCATTAAGTAATTACACAGCCTTACTGGTTTCCAGTGAGAAAACGGATAGAAAACCTATTATATTTTGATTTTTAAAAATCACGTGAAAAATGGCGAGGAAGAAATTTGTGTTTCACACACACCTGCCACTGATTTAAATATATATTTCTAATGGATAAGGAAATTCTTGTTATTCTTATATTCAGCTGCTGAGGCTCAAAACAAGAACATGAAAAATCTCTACTTTTATTATCAGCCTGTGTTCAAACAGCACATAAATGCTCAAACCAAGAGTTCAGGGCTCCCCTGTGCTAAGCTGTTCATAGCAATTTGTAAAGCAGTTCTAAAGAGAACTTGAGTGTGGCAAGAAATAAGACTACAAAGATGAAATAAGAAACAAACAAGAATTTTTCTGGGCATTCTTAGTCTTGCACAGCATGCAGCTTAAAGCAGATTTGGCCAAGTGGTAAGGACCTACATTTCAAAGCAAAAGAAACCCACATTCCACTGTTTCCAATGGTATTCAATTTTTTATCAGACAGGGTAATCAGCATATGACACTATCAATTAGGCAAAGCACTTTGTATAAACTAAGTCATCTTAATAAATACTTTTCATTTCATATCTCCAAATCAAAACAGCAAGAATCAAATTTTCTTCAGTGATTAGTCCAATTTGGAAGACTGCTTTTTGAAAAACTGACTCAGTTAATTTCTTCACGTTTTCCCTAAAGTTTTCACATTTTCATTTCTTGAATTTTTTCCCCTGTTTTTGTTGACCACTGCAAGCTAGTTTCCACAAAAGTACAATCAACAATAGTCAAATGGGTTGTTTTTTCATTACTCACACACAAGTCGACAAACCCTATTTCAATGAATACCCAAGCATAACACATGCTTGCCCAACACCTCCACAAGCTTTACTTAGAGTCAGGTTAGCATGGAAGCCTTCGGTTACAAAATATCAAGAAGGCATACAAAGTGTGTTGTTTTATGTGCTTTTTGTTGTTTCTTTTTAATACAAGCACCAAGGCAACTTTTGTAGCACCTGCATTAGGTAAATGTTGTTGTGTCATTCCTATTCAGTAAGAGGAGAAATGGGAACACATGGAAGCCAAAGTTGCAGCAGATCAGCTGCAGAGATGGGATTGGATCTCAGGAGCTCCTGGATTCTGGGACAATGCTAGCCATGAATATGTGAAAATATTTCCCCAAGGCTTAATTATTGGCACATTTGCCACATACCCTGCAAAATAATAACATTTAAGAAGCAAGCCATCAACAGCCAAGACACAAACATCTGTTTTAAGGAACATGCTGTGGGCTGGGAACAAGACAACCTTTGCCTTTCCACCAAGTACTGGTTAAATAAGCCAAGTACATTCACTTGTATTTACAGTATTATCAAAAAACTTGAACCACTGCACTTATACAGTATGCATGAACATATGTACATTTATAACGTATATAAAATTATGTGCGTTTAGCTTGCCACTAGAGGTAAAACTTCAGATATTGATAAAATGTTAGAGTTCTACTCAGCAGTTGGAAAGTTTCCACTTCCACACTTTTTGTAAAATGGGGAATATAGTTTACAACTCTTAATAGTTAACAGAACCGCTGTTTTACACCTGGCCTTATTATTTTATAAGATAGCAACTAAATATTTGATCATCTAACAGGTTTTAACACCTGCAATGATTTCCTGTCCCCCAGTATCTTAGGTACATTTGTTGTTTATAACAGATAGAGAATTAGGGAACTGGAGCAGCTGTGAAAAAGGTTTGCCATCAGCAATAGTGAAACTGCATTTGGACATCTGATCATTGACTTCACAACGTACACCAGTCTTATACTTTGTCATAGTAGAACTCCAAGCATAAGAGCAAATTTCTCTTGTGCTGTCCAGTCAGGTCCAGAAAGAAAGTCCACATATCCAAGATTTCAGAATCTGTATGCAAGCCAAGAAGGGTTAGGGGAAATAAAAAGGCATACGTCTGTAGGTTAAATGTAAAAGCAGCAGTTAGTAGATAAGCAGAAGTCCTTACTGACCATTCAGTTGACAGACGCCAAACATAGAAGATGTAAGCACTCAATTCTATGATTTAATCCATATAATATGGTTTGACGCTCTGCATAACAAAGCAGATAAATTTGGACCTGCATTCCCTGCCTCCCTTCCCCCCCATGAATCTCATCTTCTGATCAAGAGAATTCCTAGGAAAGGAAAGGGGAAAGATTACCAGTCTTATTTTAAACTTTCCAAAGTTTGAAGAGTTTGGCAGGCAACTTTCTCCTCAGACACTGATAAATGATCTAGAAGGAAGGGCGTGTGCAGGGAGGGGAAGAATTGAGCTAAGTCTGCACCACGGTCAGGGTAAAGGTGATGGTAAATAGGCTGATAAGACATCAGCTCTGATAGCACTGGAGAAAGGCCCTTAAAGAGGCTGTGGAAAGATCTTGGAAAAGAAGGATTGATGAAGGAACAGAAGAAAGAGGCAGTGTAGTTGAATCGATGACCCAAATTGATCACACCAGTAGCGCTTTCAAAAAGCTGGGAGGAAGCATGGGGAGCATGGCAGCTGTCAGCATGCCCACAGAGGCAGGAGATCCCAGTCCTAGAGCAGAAGCCTTGACAGTTCAGGTAGAAAAACAAAAGCCAGATCTTTAAAATACTGTTAAGGTGGGAATATGGACACTCATTCATGGTCCAAGGCCACACAGGGCAAGGAACAGGGCTTAGCACAATCCCAATATGAGCTGCCCACTGATGCACAGCTCCACTGAGCCCCTCTCCTTCAACTCATTCATACAGCCTTATTAAGAACAATTAAATGAAAGATATTTTGGTGCCGTACTTCTTAATTTTGCAAAGATTACAAGAGTACTTTAAATACTCAGGAAGAGACAGGATGCTAGTGAGTTAGGTACTGTATGCACAGGCCATGCCCAAAGAGGCTGCGTAAATAAGAGGAAAACAGAAGTTGGAATGGTATATTCCCAATTTACACATCAGAAACAGAGGTCCACGGAAGTTAAGTCACTTGCCTGAAATCACACAGGAAGCCAGGAACTCAACCCTACTCTCCCAGTTCCCAGAGCTGTTTTCCAGAGCACAACTGGATTTAGTCATTTTGTAGGACAGGTAAATGTTATTCAAATTGCTGGGGGAAGTAGGAAAGGAAAAGTGTTCTGAAAGAGAAAATAAAATTCCCTCCCATCAAGAAGTGTATTTTACACTCCTGATTAATTATGCAACAGATTAAAATATTAAACATGTGATTTCCTGTCCCCTAAAAAAAGCTAGCACAAAAGACAAACATGCAGCTCAAACGAAAATTAAAAAAATAAAACAAAAATCACAGTATTGCACATACTGTTTACCTGGGCAATGCCACCACCTTGTGGTCTCTACAGCCACACCACCACAAGAATCTTCATGTCTTCAGTAAGTAAATAAACCTAATGCTGTCTTGCTGTGCTCTTTTGAGAGAGCTTTACTTAGACTTCACTCACGAACAACCTTAATACTTCTGTCTGGTATCCAGGGATGGAATTTAATGATGTACGATTATTTAATCATTGCTTTACAAAGTTGACACCTGTTCTCCATACAGAGAAAGCTACACTCACTGAATGAGCATAACATCTCCTACTCATGTAACCCTGAAAAAAAGCTTTCCTAGTATTGTTATTCTGGCATAGATGCCTCCTCTGTCTTCTGAACCATATTGCACTCCAACAGCTTTCCCACCTACATTTTTTGTTTTCCTTACAGCATCTTAAGTTCAAATTGATTCCTATAAAGTCTTTCCACTCCCCACTGGGTAGTGTAAATACACACTTTGCTTCCCCAGTAACACTTAATCGAAATCTTTGCTCAGTCTTTATATTCAGAGAAGAGAATCAGTATTCTGCCACTATTTTCTTGTCTAGCATTACTGATGAATCTGCTATCCAAGAGAGCAGAACATTTCTTGCCATGTAGCATGGACACATACAGGAGAACATCGCCATGCATGTAGACTGTGTAACTATTTTAGCATTAGTGGCAGAGTCAGATAAATAGCACCACAAAAGTTAATCCCCACAAACTGAAAACATTACAACTTTCAGCCTGTTTCCTACCTGACACAGAACACTGGTGCCACCACCTGTTAGTCAGCCACTGCCTGCCTATAGGAAACACTTGGTTAGTTGCTGGCCTTGGGGAAGGAAAAAAATCCAACAATAAAAAGCCAAAACACAACAAAAACCACACACAAATTCCTCTCCATCTTGGGAGTTCTAGTGGCAAGCTCTCCTATGAATTTAAGGCACACCTTTTGTCTGTAAGATTATCAACAAGCTACCTGTTCCAAGTACAAGTTTATGTAGAAAAAGCAGTTTCTCCAAGACGGAGTGACATGCTCTGTATAATATGCATGTAAATTCAGCAGGTTGGATGGGCTGTTTTCATCACAGCACCAGTGCTGTAGGTCCATGGGGGCAACTCTGCCAGCCACTAGAGCAGAAGCCCAATTTTACAGTCCTATCCAGGAAAATTTGTTGAAATGTGAAGACCTCAATAAAAAACAAGCTTCACAGAGTCTGGTACGTACAAAGCCGTCCTCTACACCAAGGCTCTTTGCCCCTCTAAGCACAAATGTCAGGGTAGACTTGAAGTTACACTATATACAGAAGCAAAAGAAAGTACTATCCCCCACCACCCCAGAGCAGTTCTGTGTAAAGTGGAATTACCTTCTGGATTAGGCCCAGCTTTCAGTGCCTGCGCAGACCACATCAGTAACAAGTTGGAGCAAAAAATGAAGTATCAACGATCCTAGGCTTTGCTAATGAGGCATTTCACAACCTGAAGCATGTCTATCTCCTTTCCCCTACCTTTTAAATCAACATATCATGACTTTGCAGTGTAACTAAAGATCCTCAAGTGACAGGCAAAAAAAAAGAAGTTGTCAAAGTTACCATGTTTGGCCACACAACTCTTTATTGCAAAATTCAATTCTACTCTGACTAGAAAAAACATAATCTGAAATTGCCATAAAGAAATAAAAATACTTTGCATATCTGCTACTGATGTAATCAACATATCCTGCATGATGCAAACCTAGGCTGCTTTCCAGGATACTAGCACACCCAAGCATTACAGCAAATTTTCCTGCAGTGACCAACACAGAACTGGTTTAGGGTAACATCAGAGCCAAGAGTACACCTTCCAAGAAATGGACATCGACAGCCTGCAGTATCCTCCTCAGAGCCAAAATTATATCCTCCATTTACACTACAACTCTTCAATGGAACACATGCTACCTGTCTGGTTTTACACTTGTTTTACCAGTTAATTTTGGAGTTACACTACTCAATTTAGCTTACACTTGCCAAATAGTCATGGACCTCAGAGAGTTTACATCATGGTCAAACTCAGTCCAAAAATACTGAAAGCTCCTACCTTTACTCTTCTTTTACCTTGCTGCTTCTTTCAGGTCTATGTGGAACAGCTTCAGAACTCTGCCAGTGAAATAACAGAAGTACACTCTATGGGGAAGGATGACTGGAATGTTTTATTACAGAATCAGCCATTTTACAACAACTGTTCTGATTTTCTCCAAAGCAGATCAAGACAAACCAGGATTTCTGGACTGGAAGCATCTGCTTTGGGAGTGATTAGAACAGTTATGGAGTCATCCCTGTCAGCTTTCTCACTCAGATAAGCTCTAGGGTCCAATTTCTACAGGCATTTGAGCACCCTATTCCCTTGAGTTCCTTTTGAAAGTTTTAGCCCATAAAGTCTTTCCCCCAAAGCCCACTAGCATTTGCTACCTTCACACACTACATTTAAATCTCTTAATCTAAATTAGAAATGCTATAGTCTCTTTACAGCATTCATATTACACTTAGCACAACAGGATCCTCATCACTAACAAGCATTTGTGCAGTTATTAGCATAAAAAAAATTTATTGGGGAGAAAACATAACCTTATGGTATAGGGATTGAATTTCACTTGCAAGCATTGTAAATATCTGACAGAACAAGTAGTCAGAGGGAAACGTTTTAATGAAGGCAACACAGATAACAGTACAGTATGTCTGACTTTGGCTATACGGTCACAATTTTAATCTTTCTTTCTTGGTGTATTCAAGTGTCTGGGAAAAAAAAAAAAAAGACCACCACACCTTGGATTAGGTGTTTGAGGACTTGGCGGTAATAATAATAATAAAAAAGGCCAAATCTCTAGTAGTCTGGAATTCACCAAAGAGGGGTCCAACTCACATGGAAGCATTGGCCTCAGACCCTATTAGATGAAAAAACAGCACATGAATTCAGTTGAGTGTCCCTCTGAAAATTCCTGCTCTGCTACTTCCCCATATGCTGCAGCTAAACAAAGCGTCCAATCCTCGGGCTGAAAAGACACTGACTTGCTAGCATATGTCTTCACATGCACTAACTTCTGACTTGCTACATGATAATCACTGAGACTGGTCAAGTCTTTTTCATGCAATAATTCTTGTTGCAACCAACTAGGCTTCATTCCCAGTTGCTGTGGACCATTATAGACAGGTAATTTTTCCCAGAGGAAGCCACCTCACCGAAGCTTTCGTACCAGTCCTTCTGTTTTTTTGGGGAGAGCAGCAGAGGCCCCCTGAGAGATCCAGGGCACATGACTTGCTTGCCTCGGACTGGCCCCTGAACCAGAGTTAAAAGGAAAGACGCTCAAGAGTGAATACGCTGTTTTTAATTCTTGCCAACACCCCACAGTACCAGGTCAGAAGCAGATACTCCAGGAACCAGTGCAGAATTCTGCAACAAGCAGTAGGATCATAAATTTTGCACACTACAGAATAAAGCCCAGGCCTCAGCGAGCAGCTGTATGCAATATATGGTCAGTGAGATGTGCTCAGCATGTGGTCCAATCCTACCACTTAAGTTCAATGTAGAGTGGCACATGATACTGCTTATTCCCGATATAAAAACCCCCCAGACCCTGTAATCAGAGGGCACTACTCTGTGTTCAAAATATTCAGACCTCCTCTCCAGAAATACACCTTGCTCCATTCCAAAGAGAAATAGATATATCCCATTCAAGAGCCTTAGCCAGCCTCCAACTCCTGGGCAGTACAGACTTCCCACTGAGACTAGACAGATGACACCACTTGGAAACATCATACTCATCCCTCATGCAGTCCTTGCAGCAAGCACAAAATAAATATTTTCTTACACCAACAATAACACTAAGACTCATCAAGGTAGGAAGACACTGTTGCTCACTGCATCCTTGCTCTGAGGGGGCTATCTCTTCCAAGACCCTTCAGAAAGGGCTGACACCTGCACTCATTTTCAAGTATGCTCGTCGGAAGTTAAGAGTTTAATGCAGAAGAAAGTTTCCGTAATCCATAAGAGCCCCAAATTACATTAATGTAACAACTCATTATGATTTTTTCAAATCTAGAATCATGTTGTAGAGCTAGGAACCAGAAACCACTTGTGCTTGGTGATGTACACACACATCACAGGGAAAGACTCCCAACAAAAAACAACTATTACCACTTTTTCCTTTTCATTTGGACACTTCTTGCATTTGGCTTGACACTACACTGAAAACACAACAAGATACGGCCCATCTTTGTTACCCACCTCCACATCCTTTGGCTCAGCAGGGCCCTGCTACTTGTTTGAGAGTCTCAGATGATGCATTAATATAGGGTAGCATAGACATTATGTTTTAACCAGAAACTACTCAGTCTGGATAAGTCTTTAATGCCTCTAATGAAAGGTTAAAAAAAAAAAAAGAGTAATTGCTTTGCAAAACAACTTGTTATGCCTTATTATAAGAAGGAGACATCAATTATTGTAACATTTCTGTATAAAACATTGGATTTTTAGATAGTTATCTCAATAAATAACTTGCTTAAAATATTTCACTATGCAAAAGGGAAACATATGGGACAACTACCCTCCTTGAAATACACTTAAAAGTCAGACATTGTTAGGTCACTGCCATACTGCAGCACATACAATTAAGTCTCTATACTTTTTATCTTGCATTTTTAAGCGTCTACAAAGATTGGAAGTACCTATGTCTCTCATTTTTTTTAATTTCAAGGGATGGAGAGAGGGAAGGAAAGACATTAGAAAGGATTTGTGCAAGTCACCTAATAAGAGTCACCTAATGGCAACTTAGAAAGTGTTGCAAACCCAATCTTATCTGAAGCAACTGAGTGCCAGGTTTTAAGCTAACACAAAAGCCCATAATGGTGATTGCTGAACCTTGTCTTACAAGCACCACCTGAGCATTTGAACCTTTGCTCCTTGCCACTAGACAATGCAGCAGCAATGCCCTCATTTACACCACCTGGGACTTTCCTGTGCTCCTCTTCATGTTGCCTCCTGTGCTTAAAGTAACAACCCTCCACAGATGAGCTGAACAGCTGCCAAAGCACAAGCTGTTGAGTATCTAATTCAAGAAACATGAAACAGTTTGCAGGATTAAGGCCACAATAAATATTCCTCCTCCAAGAGGGTCTCCAAAAGAGCTATAATTATATATGTAAAGTATCATTTAATACTCCCCTTTTCTTCTTTCCCCTCCGATCACCTACACATGCTTAGACAGGAAAACAAGAACTGGAGTGTTGAGATTGCTCACCAAAACAAATAATCTAGAAATCCCTTCCTGAGGAAATGCAAGTAGACGGGATTTGCTTTGAAAAAGCAAGAATTGGGTTAAACCAAAACAAACTCCACACTCTGGAGTACACTGTGTCTATTTCACAGAGCAGCTGAAACTCACTATCTCCTATCCAAGAAAACCATACTACAACTGTACTACCTTTATGCCTTAATCCTCCGTGTAATAATATTCTTCTTTCCTTTTAGCACTGACAGAGCAAGAGGCATGGCCCATCCATGCTTGTCTAAATCTCAAAGCTACTTTATCACTACACCCTCCCTCCTAGCAACATCTCATTATCTAGAAACAAGGGGAGAGGAAATGCCACAAACAAGAAAAATTTGTAGAAGTTATGGTTTATGCACAATGGAATATTAGGTTGGATTTAGATAGCTAAGAATACAGAGTACAGTGGCTACAGCCCTACGTGTAGAAGTTTTTTCTATGATAAAAGCATCTTATATTTATCACATTTCCTGAGAAAAAGATCAAGCTAAACCAGAGAACCAGAACACTTGTGAATGTTTATAAACAAACTTTTCTGCAGGCCTCCGTGCCTTACCCCAAGATTTCTGTACCAAAACTCTAGAGAAGCTTTCCCTACTGATTATTTCACCATTACAACTGAATTGATAATTCCACACAAAATAGGCAAAAAAGCTATTATTACAAAAAAAGAAAGGTGCAGCCCAGCTGCTAGCACAGCCCTTCCCAAACATACAAAAACCACCAGAAAACATTGCTGTTTAGGCGAGCTCACAGGCTGCAAACCAGCAAGAGTCAGCCACAACCAGAGGAAAAAAAATAATTTCAAGCACCACAAAAGGTAAGCCCCCACCACCCATCTGCAGCAAAATAAATCATCTCCTACCTGGAAAGTGTCCTGAAATGGTTGGTTTTTGTCAGAAAAGACCAGCCCAGGCCAGGAGAACACCTCACCTCAGCGGCCAGGGGCTGCCCCACCCCCTTCTGGAAGGTTCCTCAGGCCTCCCCTCAGCAATCAGCACCTCACTGGCGGCACCTGAACCCACTCGCACCTGAGGTAATTTTTCTTCTTCCTGCCCTCGCAGCCCTTAAAGCTACTTTCCCCACACACATTACAAAAAGAGTAACATGAATATATCGCTGAATTCTTTCTCAAAATTCTCTGTTCCAAGACTACAGTGCAAGGCCAGGGTGGGGGGAAGCTGTGCTTTCCTCTGAGAAAAAGGCACTTGCAGGCACAGCCCTGCCTCAGGCCTTTTGGGTTGGTTCCCACTACACGTCCTCAGCAGAGAAAGGCACATTTTTAGGATATTTCTTGCACGTTTCCAACATCTTATCATGTGTGTTGTGGGTCCCAGGGTGGGAAATGGGCAGCAATGCAAGAAAATATGCTTTTCAACTGTAGAGGCTGCAGCAACAGCCTAGCATATCACCCTTATTCCTCCTAAAATGTGGCCTCTTCCCATACCTAATACCCACCACACCTATCAGGTTTATATTTTGATACGCAAAATGGCACAAAGTTATAGGGCAAGACCCCATCGTGGTCTGCAGTGCCACGTGGACTGTCCCACCACGTGCATACAAAGCGAATGTATTATACACATGCAGCAAGTCAGGTATATCCCTGAAGAAGGAATTTTTCCTGACACTTTCCTCAGTTGTCAGGGAAGATCGGGGCTGGAAGCGCTGCCCAGCTCTTTCTCATGTTTTTACAGCACTTAGCATAATGGGGCAGTGATATTTTACATCGGGGCCTTGAGGTGCCACTGTGAAGCAAAAATATTGTTTTAAGAACCAATTTCCGCAACCAATTTCAATTTCAAAACTAATTTATTTGGAAGGAAGAGAATTTGAGCCCCCCTCATGTCTAGATTAACAAAGATGCCGTAAAAAATGCGGAGTTTTATCAACAGATCAGAGGTGCGTGTTCAAATCCTGTTTTCACAGCTGCAAATGCACTAGTCGGATTGCAAAGGTCAGCTCTGTGAAATTTTCCGTAGGTGGCAGCATTACTGCAGAGTTTCAGTGAGAAATACAGAGGAGCGGTATGGTCGCTTCAGCATCGGCAGAAACCTCCCTTATGGGAAAAACCTTCTAGGAATTAATTACTTTTCTACAGTGCTGTCACCCAGCACAGGCAGCTATACAAACCTACAGGGCAAATTAAAAAAAAAAAACAACTTAGAAAGGCTGTAATTGTGCCCAAACAAGGCTTAATAACGAACCAGACACATGGACTACTAATTTATAACTTTTAATAGGCCTGTTATTACCAATAAAGTCAGTCTTTACTTTCAGAGCTTTATTAAGTGTTATTATGAGAGTGAAAGGGTGTATTTTTGCCATAAGTGTCATCTTTGGGGTGTCTTTGTCTTTGGGAGAATTCTGTTCTTTCTTGGAAGAATATTCCAATATTCCATTCTTGGAAGAATTCTGTTCTTTCAAAGGATAACTATGCTGAATGAAATGGCTACAGGTTGGACAGAATTTGGTAATGCTCACAGCCCTTTGTTATATGCCTGTATTGTATTCTGTGGGCTGTTCAACAGTCGGTGCAATCCCTGTGAGAAGCAATTAGCAACCACCACCAAATGAGGGTTTATGTAAAGTACTGGCTTAACCACAGCCTGAAGCTCCCTGCTTATATCCATAGTGCATGTAACACCAGAGCAAGCGTCCTCAGATTGCACTGCTAGCACATCCCACACCATGCTCTAAGGAAAAGACAGTATCTTCTTTATGCTTGGGAATCACTTATTCATAGATGTTGGGGGAAAGGAAGGGATCAACACAGTCTTTTTTTTTTTTTTTAACAGAGCTGTTTGACATGTAAATAAGCCTTGCCTGAACCAAAAAGATGGACATTTCACAACAGTACACCAATACTCTCAAAATATTGGTCCAACAACCAGTAAGTATTCTTACAGCCACATAACCCTGTATAGAGGGTTGGATTTGACTTATGAGCAGCACTTCTTTGAGGGTCATCACCCAGAAAAGACTTTCAGGGCTCATTCTTTAGCTTTTCCGATGTCCCCCTGACTAGAAGGATAGATATGGGACAGCTAGAGGTGATGAGGAAGGGAAGGAGTATATAATTTCAATCATTGTCTTTCAGCTGATTGGAAGATAAACCATCAGTGGATATATTTCACTGCGTATCTAATACGAGAGTATAATGTAACGATATGACTTTCACAGGTCAGAAGATTTCTCAGGACAATAGGGGAAGCAAAGTATTGTATCTTTTGTCATTTGAAAATGTAACATAGTACAGTTATATAAAACATTTCCCACCCAAAGTTGAAGGGGTAGCAATAAACCAGCAGTGATTCATGAATCTAGCTCTGATTTAGAAGTTAAACCAGCAATTTTACTGAAGACTAATGCAAACACAAGGAAAAAATGATGAAATGCTTTTTCTACTCTTCAGCTCACCTTTTCCAGCCAATTTGATTTCCCATTGTATTCGTTAACACAGAAACCTACCTGAACCTACCTGAAATATACCAATTCCTGAAGTCAGTCTTTTCACAGCACTGGAGAATAGTACTGAAAAGTGTAAACCTTACTGGAATCAAGACCACTATTTGCAGTATGTTAAACCAGTTAAATACTCATTTTGAGTTCGAGCATGGCAAGCAGCTGCTACATGCCCTTAAAATCCACATAACAGGCATTTTATTGCTCTGAACTTTACCATCACTGCACAGTTTCACTGGTAAGCATTAAATAGGAGTTACCTATGTTTTAAAAACCGAGTAGCACCTTTGGAAATGTATACTAAGTCATCTTTAAATATCTTGCAAATGTGTGCTTTTTTCAGACTAGTGAGTAAATTAGGGAGAGATTCTGGGGTTATAGAGCCCACTCAGAAACATTCTGCCAAGAACGAATTCTGACTTCTCCAAGGCCAGGGCTGTATTTTCAGTCTGTTACCTGCATAGCTGCTCTCTCCAGGCACCCTTAATCAAACTTTTCTGCTTTTTGGCATGGTGTTTTGTCTTTCACTGATCATTAGGTGAGGAAAAGCTCCAATACCAGTGCAATTCAAGCACCACAAAACACACTTTAAGCTGGTACAATTTAGCTTTCATTGTGAGATTCGATTGGTTGTACTGGCATTCACTCATCTTCAGTGCTATAGCTGACTACAGAATGACAGAAGAGGAGAACTAAGGGGGTTTTTCCCCAATAGAGGCACACTTACAACATAACTTTTAACTGTAGACAAAGCCAGTGTCCCACTGCAATCCACACAGCAACAGCAGAAGACTCTATGAGCTGATTTTTCTCAGTTACCCAGGACTCTGCTTCATCAGCTTCATATGTGCATGTGATTCAGAATTCCTGCTTACCCCTTCACATCATGTTTTTAGAATACTGGTAAACATCCCAAAGCAAGCTGCTGATTATCTCACTGCTGCTGTTTCACATCTGCCTCATCTTGTTATGCTTTTGCTTCCCTCTTCTGGCTGATTTCATCCTAAAAAAATGAGACAATTGCAAAGTATAAACCAATTTATTATTTTTTAGAGAAGGCTGAAGAGAGCACATTCCCTGTTCTACAAGCCTTGTTGGCTCATCAAGGCATCTTGTTGACAAACAGAATAGAAATTATCCAGAACTTGCAAACTCCCATCTCAAACTTCCTTGCCATCCTGATAAAGCTAACACTCTGTCCGCACACCAAATGTTAACCTTAGGCAAATCAAGGACAAATGCCCTGAGTTGCCCTGAAGAACTTGGAAGTATTCCTGGATGATAGTATTAACTGAAATGCCACATCCCTTTGCGAACTTATAAATGGGAGACCTGACCAAGCCTCTCTAGAATTTATTTTGGGGGTGGCTCAAAACAAATTTCAACAAAGGGGGAAAGAGTGGGGGGTTTTCCATGCAAGTTTTTATTTGAAGCATTTTGGGAATTTTGTCAAGCCCCTACCTCAAAAAAGTCACAACTTAAAAATGTAACAGTAACTGGAAAGCTTACATAAATTCTCATTTTGACAATGAATATTTTATATTTTTACTACACAGGTCTGAAAGTTATTAATAACTTCTCTAGGCTTCCCTCCTTTTTCATAGCATTTTGATGAACAGCCCACATTCTCAAAAAATTTTTCCTTTATATATTCCTAAAATTTAAAACATTTCTGATTTTTTTTTCATTTTCATGACTTCAACATCTTCCAGTCAAGCCCTTCTCCCTAGTCTCCTCCCCACTTCAACTATTACACTGAAATTCCCTCTTTTAAAAACTGACCTGAAACAAATCGCCATTCCTATTTTAGTAAATTTTCCACAGTCTTTTCTAAATACTCTCCCTAAAGCAGGGGAATCTCTTCTACCATGACCCATTAATACTACAAAGGGCAGCTAGTATCTGTCTCATTGATTAGATCAGTGCTCTGTGAGGTAAGCAAAATTCAGGGAATGATGATGAATTGATTTTTGTTTTCTTAAAACAAATTGAAAAATGCAATGAGCCCACAATTAATTGTTCTATCTAGTCCACACATTGAACTTAATTAACTATTTAATTAAACAATGAATTAGCGCTGTGAGCAAAACGTGATATGGGTCATGCCGTCCAGTTTCCCTCTTCTTTTCCTCCCCTCCGCCATGCATCCACTCAAGTTTTAGCTGCACAACAAAACAGAAGCCTCTCTTTGTTACAGCTGCAACACTAGCGTCATTGACTAAAGTACGCCCGTGTCCAAAAATAACCAAGCAAGTGTCCATTCTGTTTGGAGCCATCCAGCATCATGTCCTCCTGCCTGGCACATACCCTGAAATTCTACACCTCTCAGATGGAAATTAAAAAACAAGACCCTGACTACTTGTATACATTTAAAGGGATGATGACCTTGTTTTCCTCCACATAGTAAATATTTCTAAAGAGCTTACAATACCTGCATATCTGGGCAAAAGTTGTTCACAGAGTCATTTTATTTGTTCTTGGACAAATTCCACCAAGGTTAATTACTCACTACCTTGAATTTCCCAGACAGTTTTATCTGATGTTTTCATTTTTTCTTCTACAATTTTTCTGACATCACATAAAATCCTATCCAGCATACATTTTACACATAGATCCAAAAGAATTTCTGGTCTTATTTAGTAAATAGCAATTATAGAGTCACTCATGCAGCAAAAAGAAACTAGGCTCCTTAACGTTAGGTGCAGTAAGATAACCCAAATGCATGAACCTAGCTAAAGAAGCCATTATTGTTCCTGCTTTTAGAAAAAAGGAAGGAAGAAATTAGATGATTTGCTGAGCTCACGCAACAAATGTGAAACAGAACAGAGAACAAAATCCAGATCCCTTAAGTTCCTTGTCAGTTTTCTGATTAAGAACTTCGTCTTGATTTTTATAAAGAAAAACTATAGGGTAAGTCCCTTTTTGCTCTGTGCTGTAATCTTTTTCACTAAACAGATTTTGAAATCTACCCCAGAAATGGCTGCGTTTCAGCGCTACGTGAAGCAGATCCTACAACTGATACAACTTCTAATCCAAAAAAGCCAATTTCATCTTAAAAAGCATTATATAATCATTGGGATTGCAGACCACTAGGGAATAAAACTTGTTTCCAAAATCAGTTAACTTTTTTACCTTCACATTCAACTGGAATGATTTTTGACAGGATGCAAGTGGAAACATTAGCCTGGATTATTTCGTTTTGATGTGTAATGGAACAAAATGAGGAACAACAACAATATTTAACAGTGCATGTAGCTGTACCCTCTTAAGGTGTCCTAGAAACATCAGACTTTGGGAAAACAAAGGTTTGATGGTTTATTACTGCTGTCAACAGAGGTCCTAGGCAGGTTGGAATGCTCCTCACGGAGATCTTGGTTTGAGTTGTCCCACAGCCAAAACCACATTTTGAAATGCTGGGAGGAACACTGGATAAACATCACCCTGGTTCATGCAAATTTAGGGCTGTCAGGTTGGGCCCTGTGGATGGTATTTTCCAATCCATTGTTTATTGCTTCCTCAGCCTCCCCCACAAGACCAATGTCACACCAGTTACAGAGGAATTTAGTGATGCATCCAGAATTAATACATTCCAGAATTCACCCAGGGCGAATTTCCTGGTAAATAAAACACCCATCCCAGTCACAAGAAAAGCAAGATACTTACGCCACAGGAGTCCCGCTTTATTTAGAGCACTCTGCATCACATAATCCACGCTGTGTGCAGGGCAAGCAAGAATCAGTGCCTTCCTATGACTTCAGAGGGAAGGAATGGCCACGCTCTGTGGAACTGCGAATTTGTCTACATGGGATGAAACCAGGGCTACATGCAACAGCTCTGCTGATGCTGGCACCGCACAGAGGAGCCAGAGGAAGAGACAGCAAGCAGAGGAGGCTGCTTCAAGCTGCTGCAGAAAATGCCTCTGCAAATTAACAGTGTGGCTTCATTTTCTGTGATGGCTGTTCTCATTTCTGGTAGCAGATCCAGAATGCACTTGGCTCATACTCATTACTGTTCTAAAAGGACAATAGAGATATAGTGCTTTAAGCAAACAACTGCTTCTTTATGCAGTGTTCTAGCTTATACAAGCAGAGGAATACAGAGCAAAAGCACAGCCAAAAAATGAGAAAACAGGACAATGAAAGTGAGTGAAGAAGTGACTTAAGAAATAAAAGGACTTCTCTGAGGAAGAGAGCAGAGAGAAAAGGGTGCAAAGGAAAGGCGAAGTGAATACCCAATTTGTGGTCTCTCCTGCCTCTTCCATGGATTACCGAAGTGACTACAGAGAGATATTTCAAGTGCTCAAAACCTGCAACAGAAGTCAGATCAGAGAAGGGCTTCACAAAACACACGGCACCTCGCAGCTCAGCCGGGCTCCTGGCCCTTGACCCCCTGGGAACGGCCGCAGCCCCCTCCCCGGCCCGCTCTGCGGGCACCAGGCGGGGCGCTGGGGGCACCTCACCCTCCGCCGCTGCCCCTGACGTGCTGGGCGGCCTCGGCCGAGCCCGTGGCGGGGCTCCAGCTTGATTCTGCCTCCAGAGGCGTTGGTGCTCCAGCCCCGGAGATGGCCCTATCCCTCCTGCTGCCCCCCCTGCACCACCCTCCGGGGCACACACCATTGATGAGGGAGCGCATTACCCTCCCGCTCCTCCTTTAAAGGGGGCCCGGGCCAATCGCAGTGTGCCACGTCAAGAACAGGGGCTCGTAAGGTCACGTGCACAGTGCCTATAAAAGCTGCCGGCGCGGGGTCAGCGTCTTTCGAGGCTGTGGGGTTGTGTGATGGTGGTGTGCATTGGCAGGTAAGTCAGTTTTTATGTGTATTTCAAATTTGTGGCTAATGTGTTAAAATGACCTGAGATCTAGAGGGTCTTGGATGCTGACTTCTTAAAGTAGCCTCACCCATTGAGGGGCTGAGGTCCAAAACAATGTTTTGATTGCTACAGTTATTTTCCTATGTGATTCCTATATGTTTCCTATTGTTACAGTAATTTTCCTGAAGCCTAAAGAATCTGCCTGTCTTTATAGCATTGGATAATAGTAGATTTTGAGTTTTGCATTTTATTCTGATGTTATGCAGAAAGGAAAGATTTTCTAAGTTTTAAAATGCACTTTTTTACAGTGTAGTAAAAAGCTAAAGCCTTTCAGAACTCTCTTGTTGTTTGGCTCAGTGTAAGAAAAAGACTCAGCCTTTGCTGATGATGGCCAGCAACAAATTTAGTTAGGGCACTGGTTTGTGATGTGACGGACAAAGTTCAAGGTCTTGTAGGAGACACCTGTTAGGAAGAATCAAACTAAAACACTGTACCTTGTATTATTTTGGATCACTTCATGGAGATTGCATCCTTTTTTGAAATGAAATGTTATAATTAGTTTTGTCTTCAGGTATGGTACCATATAATTGCTATCAATGTGTTTGAATAAACTCACTATTGTGTCCATAATATTGATCAGAACTGCTTTAATATACTCTGAGAAACCAAATGCTATTTTATTGAGACCCAAGTGTTCCATTTGAAGTATTGCAACCTGTGGCTCCATAAACTCTCATGCTTTGCCTGTAAGTGACTTACTGTTCTTGCACCCTTCCTTCTTGTGTATCTATGTAACTGCAGGACTGTTTTGTGAACCAGAGTACTGAACTTTGCTGCTGTCAGAAGCATCTATGCGATCAGCTTCCCTTCTGCTGAATCTGGACTGCCCAGGAGAACCAGAGTTTTCTTTCTTCAGGGCCTGTGGAGGAGGAAGTATTAGAACCCTTTGGTATGGAAGCCAGTACCTTGCTTAGTTTGGTTTAGAGACATGAATCATTAAGGCTTATGGTGTTTAACTGCAAGATAGTAATCCTGGCAGTTTTGTGGGAAGTCAGATATCATGGGAACCCCCTGTAGTTGCTCAGTGAATTGATGTTCTTGGTAATTTCCTGGCTGCTGTTGGAAACGTGACTGATAAGCTTGTTGATTTTGCAGAGCCCCTGCAGAGTCCAGGGAACTTAGTTTGTGGGGAATATTTCTAGTTGCTGTCCACTTTGGTCTGTAACCAAGTTTTGGAAAGATGAAATTTCTCCCAAACCAGAAAATGTTTTTTTTTCTTTTTGGTAGAGGGTAATTTTCTGGCACTGATTATTTATGTGTACTCTTTTGTGTCTCAGATTTGCCCTAAAAAGAGAACAGCTTTGTCTTCAAAGAGTATCTCTCATCTGCCTTCCACTTTCTTATAACTTTCTGCAGTTATGATAAAACATGGAATGTGATATACCAACTTATGCAAGCCTTGTTATTCTCTGCCTCAGGGTTATTCAGCCTTGGATTCAATGTCACCAACAGGAGGCGAGTATGGCAGGCTCTACACACAGCGAAAGCAGAAACAAGCAGCTTTGTAAGCAACAGAACTTGGAAAGTCTGGTCTTCAAGACATGTGCCTCATAGTTGGATCCTCAGCTGCCTAGTAGGATGCAAACTTTGATTAAGGTGTCTCCGGTGTGGATTCTCTGGGGTTGAATAAGGCCCAAACTTGCTGTGTGGCCTATGTCAAAGCAAGCAAAAATTCAAGCTCTATCACATTCCCTTGAAGTTGTATAGAGTTAAATATGCTTGAAGCACCCATTACTACAAACCTAATTGGAACTGGTCATAGAGTCAAAAACTACTATGGGGAAGGAGACAGACACAGAGCATGAATGTGTAAGCCTCACTTTGGTTTAAGGGATGGGGAGGGGAGAAGATTACTTTTTACTTCAGTAACCGTAAAGGAAAACCAATGAAACTGCAGAAACATAGCTTTTCCCAGTGGTCTGGCTTAATGCTGGGAATAATATTTCTAGTTCCATGTGAGCTCGCAGTCTCCTGTTAAGCAAAGTGAAAGGAGTCAACCTGAACCACTTTTTAATAATTAAACCTTGCATTAGTGGCTCAGATGAACTCATTTCACTTCACATGCAACACACGGCAAGTGTTATGTCACTAATTATTGCATCTCAGTGCAGTGACTTGTTAGACGAATCAGCTGGATCTTGTGTCCTTGTGTGACCATGCTCTAAATTCCACACAGTTCGTACAGATGGCTCTTTTCAAAACTACCTGGCTGCCTTTTGAATCTAGCTGTCTACTATGCTTCTCACCATTACACAGATAGACCATGCATGCATTGAAACCTCTATAGTTCAGAAACAAATGGCATTGCTTACACCTGTATATGTATTTATGAATCCTGACCAAGATTTCCCTCTTAGTACTTCAGTAAATCCTCCTTACTCACCTGTCAACACCTGATTTTAAAGCTGTTGACAGGGTCTGTACCTAGAGCCCGATCTAAATGTCCCTGAAACTTATGATGATCTGTCTATATTGACTTCTGTGAGAGTGAGCAAAAGGCACAACATACTCAAATCATTATGACTTTTTGTGCTAAGTTAATGATAACATTTCTAGTTCTGAAATGAACTTTATTGTATATTCACATTTAAATGAACACTGCAGCAGTGACTATGTAATGAAAATTTCAGGTTTGTGTGCCCAGCCTTTGCTTGTGTTAGAGAAGGCCCCACCTCCTTCCTCCAAGGACTCCAAAATCTGTGGTTAATGATAGAATGATGAGAAGGTGGGAGTTTAATTATAGATCATGAATTGCTGAGGTGCCCCAATGCCAAAAGGTCTTGGGATTCTGCATGTTCACTCTCTGAGACTTGACCTCCAGGAGGGAACGAAGCACATGAAGCACAAGTTTGTGCAGCTGGGGTAACCAGCAGCTAAACAGGGAGCAGTGGAACACAAGCAAAGAGGTTTTGATGGAGCTAGAGAAAATACTGGTGCCTTATGGGATGGGGGCTGGAAATCCACCTTCCCCCTTTTTTTTTTCCTGATTACTGTTTAAGCTGCTTGCATGCCAGGAAAGATCAGCTCTAAGTCTAAACCTGGGTGCTGGGTGTTAGAACTGGTGTGGTTTTTTGGAAGGGCCTGCTGTTAGCCAAAGCTACAAGCATTTTGCCATTATGTTTAATACACTCTTTTGAGAATATATTGGTTTTAATCAACAGAGAATAGCAACAGAATAACAATAATAAAAATGTATTGTTTGATGATTTGGAAGCAGGAACCTCCAGTATTCTGTATACTTGTGTTTGCCCAAGAACAGTTTCCATGGATTGATAATCAAGGATTATTTTAGGAGCCTGGACTTTCACCTTTCTGTGCTGCTGCCATATTACTGCAGGTAGGATGGTAAGATTGTAGGTCTGATTCATCTGAACAGCTTGCCAGACAGCTGCATCTGGGATGTAGGGTCTTGGGGCACAAGAGACTGCCACACTGCTCAACAACCAGAATGTGTGGCTTCTAATGAGGGCCTGACACATGGAAGTGTCCTAAAGAATATACTGTCCTCAGCTATAACCCCTTCTCACACATCTTTGCTTGCAGGTGTGCTCCTTGCAAACCAAGGGAAAAAGTTAAGAAATCTGTTTACAACAGGGCTTAATGCAGCCAGAGTGTGTACTGCGTGTGGCAGAGCAGGCTGCCTGGCCACAAATCATACCAGGCAATGGGTAGTGGTTGTGAGGCTACACTTCCTTCTATCCTGTGGAAAGCATCTGCTTTGAATTGTTACAAGTGAGAAAACCCGAGCCTATACGTGTGCACTGGTGAGCTGGGCCCCCAAAGGTCCATGGTCCTCAGAGCAGGGTAAGGAAATAACCTCAGACAAGTGGCCAAGTTGATTTCAAGCCTGTGTGCCACGAGCTGTTTTTAAAGCACGTTATAAATGTTTTAACTGGAAGAATGCTCCTATGAGCTGGTTAGGTGCTATCATCCCCAGTTTATTTCCAATTAAAAAAATAGGAACAGAAAGCATTTGCCCAATGTCTCCAAGGGAATCAACAGCACAGCAAGGATTAGAACTAAAGGATTTCCTGTCTGATCTGCAAACCACACCTCTCCTGTTTACAATGTGAACTTATTCCCTAGCAGAAAAGCCATGTGAATGGAACAATTCATTTGACTATTTCAGCCTCCCTTCCTTCCCTTCTCGGTTCATTCCTGGCATTACCTTCAGATCCTTACAAACCTGTTACCAAAGAACCAAAGCAAGTGAAGAACAGCTTCAGCTGCGAACACTTGAATAATGTTTGCTGAATTCAAGAAAGTATGAAACACTTAAAAAATACTCTAGAAATATTGGGCTCTTGTTAATGAAAACTGAAACCAAAAGGTAAATGCACTCATACATGAAGGAGTAAGTTAATGAATGACTAAAACCAATCATGCTAGTTACCTGCATGTGTCCTTTTTTGCATGTATGACTCAAGCAATACTAGAGTGATAGTGTTGCTACTTACAGTAAGTTACTACTAATCCTTCCACTTACAGAACGGCTTCAGAATCAAGAGAGTTTTAAAGATAGAATATCTTTAGGCTCTTTGCATTTCCTTTCTTGGTTTGGTTTTGTTTTAAAAGTCGCATTTTAATGTTTTCCTCTGTAATGACAACAGCTAAAATCTCCTTGAAAAATATCAGCTGAATTCCTTATATCTTTCTGTGATTCCAGGGCTTAGGACATGAGTCTGTTCACACCCTTTAACTACCATGAAAAGTTAGCAACACCAAGCTGATTGAAAGCACCAGACTTGACTGGAGCCTAGGATCAAGAGCAAGGCTGCTTGACTTCAAAGACTACAGTGGAATTTTATTCCAAATTATATATTTAATCATAGCTTCCCACAATCCATGGTTTTTAAGGAACATTTCTCCTGGCAAAGTGGGATCGTTGATGTGCTAAGTTCATGCGCCCTGCTAGCACCACAGAGAGATAGCAATTAACTTCTTCCTGCAAAATGCTGGTAAAATTACAGGCTTCTTCAAAGTACGAAAACATGATTCCAAAGAGCTGATCGTGCTCTTTTCAGATCAGTTGGCTTTTTATCTATGTTTTAGTAACAATGGCTTCAGTGATACATACGAGATAACTACAGGGCTTGAGCTAAGGCTTGTATTTATGTATCCCCTTTTGAAATAAACCTGTGCAGGTGTAACTTTTCCAGCTCATAGTGAAGGATAATAGCTTGTTAATTAATGCATAAAAGTACTTTGTCTTAATGAGAATTGAAAATAGAAGAGGCTAAACCCCACTATTAAAAGTAACAGGGAAATCCTATAGACGGCAGTGTTTTTGCCACACTTGCTTTCAGCTTCCTGCTTTTGTTAAGCAAAGTTGTTTCACGAGAGTCTCTGAGGCTCATCTTTCATTAATTCAGATCACCTATGTAGGTTTATTAGCAAGGAAAAATGAACACTTCTGTTCCCTCAATAATACTGCAACCCTTCCCCAAAAAGAAACATTCCTGCCTGTAGGCCATGAGAGTTTTGAAGCTTAAAAAAAACAGACAAAAACTATTCAAGGCCCTTTGCAGTTCTGTATCTTTGCTCCTCCCCTTCCTGCAATGTGCCTCATAAAGGTTGTGACGACTAAGGCTCTCTTCACCTGAGTTACTCTGTGCTTCTTGGAGATGCAGCATGTTATTGGTTAAGTCTGTGTGAAGTGGTGGGGTTTTTTCCCCCCAAGATAACTTTCTGTTATAATTGGTGATATTGCTGTTATGTTCCTTTCATTGATCTCAATGTATTCCAAGAGGCTGAGGTATGTTAATTATCCCCTTTCTAAAGGCTAATAGGAGAAGGAAATCTTAATGCTTTTAAAAGTATTCTCTGAGTACGGATTTATTGGATTTGGTGTATCTTGATTTTTGTCTCTGGTACAAAGAACCTGTGTTTTCAAGCTGAAGAATGTGGTTTCTCTGTAGAATGGTGAAAACTGGGGCTGGAAAGGACTGAGGCATCTCTTACCCTTAGGCAGGGAGCAGCTCCACTTAGGCTATTCCCAGGAGGTGGTTATCTAAGCCGCTCTTAAAGGTGCCTGCTAGTGGATGTGCTGCACATTTCCTTGGTGATGTAGTTCAGTGTTTAATCATTCTTGTTAGAATAAAACCACTTTCTGGGTGCCTTGTGTTCATGCTGGCTGTTCTCATCTTGTTTGGGTTTTTGTTTTTTTTCTACTCCTAGCAGGTTTCAGAGTTCCAAGTCATTGTCCAAATTATCCTGAGGTGGGAGATTCAAAGTGACAGGTTATCCTGAACTAGACTCTGTTAATTGCAGCTGCTAAGTTATAGAAAGGGCTAAATCTAGTTCTTGTGAATCTCCCATCTTCTCCGATGGCTGCAGTCTTAGTTTCAATAGGATTGTTACCGTACCATAACAGTGCTCTTATTTTTTGGTTGGAACCATCCTCCTGTACAGCTCACTACAGTTTGTAGAAAAAAAAAAAATTAGTCAAAGACTTAAAAATAGTAAGAACATAATTTTTCTGTGCTTCTCAAGTTATCCCTCTTAATTTTTAACCCCAAAATACTGGGACACCACCTACCTGCCCAAACAAGCCCTCCAAGTTGGAAAATACTTGTTTTCCACTCTCCAAGCAGGTGCTTCCTGTCTACTTCCAAGACCTTTTTTCTTCTTTTCCAAAAGCCTCATTTTCCCTGTATCCTTGCATGTATTTTTTGCAAAAGCTTTAAAATGAAACTCCTGCCAAAATTCAGGTGCATGAATCCTGTACAGATTGTGTTTAAATAATCCATTAAACTAATATTTTGCAAATTGTGGTTTCAATCATTGTAATTTAGACCTGCTCTAAACAAATCAACTTTGGAGCTGGTTTTAAACCTGTCTTGCAAACTACTGCTTTAATGAGCATACGAAATTCTTTCCAAGCTTAATTAGCTTTTCTGTTTGCTTGTACCAGGCTAAAGTTAAGAAGAAAAGCATTAGTAATTTCTGAAAAAAAAAAAAAGGCTGAGGCTTCCCCTAGTAATAGGAGAGCTTTAATCCGACGAACTTTACACTTTTGAGATGACACAAGCTGCTTGTTTACCAGAATTAAAGAGCTTGGATTGCATAAGCTTGCCCAATGATGAGTAGTTTGGGGCACTTGGTGACAGAACCATTCCAGAGTACTGTTACGTTGTTTTGTTTGGGAAAAGGCTCTCTAGAAAATTACTGGCAGCTGCAAAGTGAACTGAAAGTTATGTACCATCCTCTTCTGCTTTTCACCACTGCTAATACTTCGACTAAGCTGCCCAGCGACTGATCAGGGGAGGATGATTTTTGATGCCACTTCTGAGTATTTCCCCAATGGTACAGATGCACAGAACTGCTACAAACTTTATTTTCATTTTTTCCCCTTTCCAAAATTAAACCCCAGTGACTTCAGTGGAACTGCTGTAGTGAAACAGGATGCGATATCTGTATTTGTAGTGTTGAAGTTTAGGATAGTGAGGAGGGAACTGGAAGAACTTAAACCTTGCTTTTAGCTGAAAGTCTGGCTCCTGGCAGTTGGGGCTCTACACGTGGGACCTGGTTAAAATGAACTCGGGCCGAGTAAAGCCAAGTGTCAGAAAAAGCAAAGGAAAGTTTTGTGTGGCCTCAGAAGGCCTCCTGGCACGGCAGCTGGCACAGGGCAAATAGCGTTAAGGGCCTCCCTGCTTGAGCGAGGCTGGTGTTGGTGTGGTGCAGGGAGGTTAGATGGGCTGGGACTCGCACCAAATGCAGTTCACCCTCTGCCTTTGTCTGCAACTCCTTGCAGAAGCAGGGTCTGCCTGACCTCTTGTTGAGCGTGAACTTCCATCTGGAGGTATTAAGGTGTGGCTCAGCACCGTTTTGATAATGGTTGTTAATTAAGTGGCTACATAGGTAGAGACAATTATGTGAAATTAAGAATGGGGAAACACGGGGTGAATATTAGCAAACATTTTCTAGGAGCAAAGGCTGGTAGGCTGTGAAATGCTCTCCCAAAAGGCAATGGAAACCTCTTGCTGAGACACTTCAAGCTAGATAGAATGAAGTACGCTGTAGGGAATTGCATTGCCCTGATGTTAACCTGCCTGCGACCTCAGATGGCTCAGCTATTACTAAATTCCAGTGATAATTTTGGTGATAATTGCCCTCTTTATTTCTAAACTGGATTGTTGTAATTCATTATAGTCTTGTCTAACGGGTCAAATTACTGGGAAACTAAAGCAGATACAAAATGAGTTGCTGATAGAGTTCTTCTTTGAGGCCTTAGTTGTTTGATCTGTGATTTGACATTAATATATATTTTTATGGGCTGCCAGTCACGATCTTATGTTCTGATTTTTAAGTTCTAACTTCTGCAGCTCCTGATTTGCGCTGCTGTGACCTGACAGCTTTGTATGCCGCTCACTGGCCTTTAACAAACACAACCAGAAATGCTTTTCTGTGGATCCTTGTATCTCCCCCCCATTTCCTGGAGCTATTCCTTAGTCTGAGCTGAAGGGGTCTGTCTGTAGGGTGAGAATTAGTAATTAAAGCATGATCGGAATAGATAAACGTTCATTAAAGCTTTGTGCTGTTGGCGGCTATGTGTAATTTTAACGTAATGCAGTTACTATCTCCCTGAATGAACGCTGGAGCTCCAGTGAAGCCGGAGGGGCACAAGTACGTGCTTCTGAACTTCTGGTCAGAGCTGGAAAATGCGCCCTTGCTCATTTGCACTAACCATTGTACTGGTGTGAACACTGGTGTTGGCTGGATTAGCAAGCGAGTGAACACCCAAGCAGAGATTGTGATTCCCAAGATGTCTTGCTAATTACCCTGGCTATGATTTAATGTTAATTATTTATTATACTTCATTATGTTCTGTAGCTCAGTTAGTTCAAAACAAAAACCTGAAATGTTGGAAGTATGATCCATCCTTCCGGCACCATAATATTAAATCTTTTTCAAGAGAGATTTTGTTTTAATTATAAGGTATGTACTAAACCTTCATTAATCTCTATTACAGAGCTAATTGCAGGTCTTTTGGCTTTTTTTATTTTTTCTAAGCAACAGAAGAGCTTGAAACAATGCTCATTCTACCATCAGGGCCAAATTCTGCAGTAATTGTACAGAAGGCACTGGATGAATTGGACTTTATTTGCAAATTTTCCTGCTAAATGGCTGCAGGACAATTCTGTTTGGGGTTGAAAAGGACGTTTTTAAGTAGTCCTGAAAAAAAGAGGAAGGCCAGTTTTCATTCCAAATTTGGTATTGACTAAGCAATGCCAGAAGCTTGTAGAATTGAGTGAATTTGTTCTTGCGCTCCGGGAAATGTGGATCTGGGTGTTAAGAGAAGGGCCGTGATGCAGTAGTGATCCAAAAAGGGCCTGTCCTGATTTCCAGTGTTTTCAGACTTGCAGCATGCTTGGTTTTAGATTTTTTTCGGAGTGCTCTCAAGACGGACTAAGCAAAATACTTGGTTCCAGATATTCCCAAAGGGAGGTGAGTTGTGGTTCTTTAGAATACCCTGTAGGTGTTGAGTGCTCTTTCAAACGTTCCTTTATTGCTGATTCCAAGTTGAAGATTGCACATACAAATAAAATCAATCAGGAATGTGGAGATAAATCTGTATTTGTCCAAAGTGGTCTATATCATGGGGGTTTCTGGAGTTTATTCTCAAACGTTGGAGGCTGGAAGGAGTTGGTGTGTTTGTTTAGAGGTGTTCGGTTCCCCCAGCTGGGTGTTCTGTGCTGTGCTTCACTCGGAGTGCAGTTTCCCTTTAGGGAAAGCAGCCTCTCAGGTGTTTTGAGCTGGAAATGTAAAATCGGTGTACGTGATGGCTTAGGAGACTTGTTCCGAGGCACGTTGCAAGTTTGTGGCGGTGCTGGGTTTGCAGGATGAGCTCATGAATCTCCAAGCGAAATGTGGATGAGCCAGCTCTGCCCGGCCGGGGAAGAGAGAAAACGTTTGCACAAACATCTGTGAAGGGAAACTGATGACTTTCACAAGATCTTAAATAGATTGTACTGAATCAATTATCCAAGCCCCGTGTGTTAACTACAGCTGAGACTGAAACTGGCACCCAGGGAGCTAAAAAGGAGCCTTGATCCTCCGGCAGCCAGCGGGAGTTGTGCCAGGCTGGGAGCCCGTCTCTGCAGCTCTTGCTGGGTGTGAAAGGTGGAGGGAGGATGGCGGGGGACGGCAGCCAGGAGGCGACGGGAGAGGGGCTCTGCCGCCGCCATGGACGGCGTCCGAGAAGCGTGCGTGGAACAGGTTGTGTGGGGACGGCGAGGAGCGGGGGAAGGAAACACGC
>VXBO01009601.1:145330-190949 GCA_013400135.1 Rhinoptilus africanus
TTTCGGCTCCGCCAGGGCGCTCCCGTGTCGCGTTTCTGTGTCGGGCGGAGTTGGGGCTGTGCAGGGGGGCTCTGGGCACGGAGGGGGGGGCCAGACCTGCTGGTGTCAAAAGTACAATCGCACCCCTCTGTAGGGTGCAGCCTTCAACCGTCTGCTAATGAGAGTAAAATAGGGCGCAGGGTGTAATTAAATATTACAGGTCTTTTCTGTGTTCTCTGTCTCATTCCTTCCCGTGCTTGCTTCCCATTTTGCATCCCGAAGTGCTCTTGGTAGGCTAGAAGTGTGCGTGCATAAGGTATCTCTTCCTTCTTATTTTTTTTATCCTTGCGATTTCTTAATTTGGAAATGCATTCATCCCCCTCCTCTGCAAATGAATTGTCTTTCCAGCGCTTTGCCTTTGGAGGAGCAGGCGGGAGAGGCTGAATTAGGTTCGTGCTTTGCTTCTTCCCCCTACACCATCCGCCCATGCTCCACCCTCCCCTTTTTCTTTTAGTCGGGGGGGGGAAGTGCCAACTTGGTCCAAGTAAACTGTATGAAAAATGAAAAATAGAATTTTAAAGGCAAGTAGCAAGAGCAGTGATTTTTCTTACACGCTGTCCCCTTTAAATGCTGCTTCCGTGGTGCCAGCTGCTAAATGACAAATGAGGAGGTTGGAGAGAGGGAAGAAAATGGGTTGTTGGGGTTTTAGGGAATGGTGGAGACGTGTATGTGTGTGTGGCAAACCTTTCCAGCCTGGCTGCAGAAAGCGTTTTGACATCTCTTGCATCGATGGATTCTTGTGCTTGCCTTCACCTTGTCAGGTTCTGTCGCCTTCACGTCTGTGATCCTTCAGGAAAGAAATTAAGGCAAGGGAAAAATGCAGACTGGGCTCTGATTGTCTCCCAGGGCTTCTCTTAACATTCTGAGACGCTTGGTCTTTTTTGGGAAGATTATTTTGGTGCTTCGGATTTCTATGGCTTTTACTGTCTCTCCTTTAGAAGAGGGAAGAAGTCCCTTCTGTAGTCTTTGTTATTCCAGAAGCGATACCAGACCTCTGGATTAACGTGTAAATGCCATCTGTTGCTCAGCCTGTTTGAATTGTGTTGAGGAAAAGTTCCATTTTGACAGTGGCTTTGGAGAAAAAAAAAAAAAAAAGGCAAGAGGCAAGCCCATTTCAGTCTCTTCCTGTATGTCCTCAGCCCTGCAGTGATTTGCTCAGAACGAAATGCAAAAGAAATGGGTGGTGATTTTTCTGTGTGTTTTGGTGGCAGGGTTCAAATGAATCACTGCCTTCCGCTGAGGCAGTAATGTTCCTGAAGTTTTCTCTTCGATCCGTTTTCTATGGTAGTAGAACTTGTTAACATCAGATTGCTTGTTTGCTTTTCTGCTCGGATTTGCTGCTTTTTTTTTTTTTTTTAAAAAAAGGCTGATAATTGCTTTCATTCCTTCTGCGAAGAGACTCTAAGATTGTGGTAAAATTTTTTTTCTTTAGCCTTTAGCATGTAGGTTCAGTTCGATGGTTTTTTTGGAAGAAGGAAATTAAGAGCATGCTTGGTTTAGATTGATTGAAAGATGGAAAATTTCCAAAAATGTACAGCTTTACGGTTCGTGTGTGTGTGTGTTTGGTGAGGGTTCTGGCTTCTAAAGTAGGAAGAAACTTTGTGGGGAATAAGATGTTGGCTCGCTCTCGTTTGAAACGCGCAGTTGAAGTTGGCACTCGCGCCGTTCCTTAGTCCAGCGAGCTTTTGGCGATAGGGGCTTTTACTGCTGTTCCTCTTCAGGCTTAACGCTGTTTTTTGACAAATGTTGGGTTGAAACGCTGGCAAAACCCCCCCGCTCCTGACAAAAACAATATCTGTAAAGGAAAAAGGTGGGGAGGGGCAATGTGTAATTGTGCACCAGCCTTGCCGAGGAAGTAGGCGTGTGCCGTGTTATCTGAAATTTTCAATTGGTAACTATTGTCCGTGCTCTGTGTTGCTGTGGGGGGGGTGTCTCATTATATTTTTTTTCTTTTGCTTGTGTGTTTTAGGAGCTGGAGGAGGAAATGACATTCAGTGGTGTTTTTCTCAGGTGAAAGGCGCTGTAGACGATGATGTAGCAGAAGGTAAGAGCAATGTTATTTTTTTTTTACTGGATGTTTTCAGACTTTTTAGCTGCTCCTCGGGTGGGGAGATGTCAGTGCCGTCTTACTTAAGTAGCTCAGTGCTGCTGGATAAACTTGAGCAAAGCAAATAGCCATTTAATGTGCATTTAGATACCCAGATCCAGGATTAAACTAGGTTTTGAGAGCACGCTTCACACTTCTAACAAGGGCTGAATTCAGGCTTCTGAACTATTTTGCTGGAATTGTTTTCCAAGATTGTTAAGATTTTTCCTATTGCTCAGCTTTTCATTTGTGTTTTTTTCCTAATCTGCAAATGGGGAATGTGATACTTGCATTCCACAGGGAGGTGTTGTGAGAATTAATTAATGTTTGTACTCTTTGAAGGTCTGAGTACTAGATAAAGATCAAGTAGTTTTCCCAACATTTCTAGCTTCTACTAACCAGAAAAGGAAGAACTGTGAAGATTTGTGCATGCGTACTTACTAAGTAAAGAGGTGGGTTGTGTTTGAAATAATACTGGAAACGGCCTAAAACTTGCCGAAGCCGGCAGTGACAAATGTCACCTTACACTAAGATGGCTGCCTTTGAGTGTGACTGCAAAAAATGTACTTGGAAAACAAAAAAAATGTTTTCTTTGACTTGGATTGGGGCTCATTAGAGGAATCGTGCTTTCTCTGTGCTGCTCCGTTGCTGTGCTAGGGAGCAAAACTTCAGCTGCCACTTTTTTGTGGCAAGTCCCGCCGACTTCTACATTTCTTTGAGGCCATAAAGTCCTGTTTGCCCAACGCAGTCTGTGAGATCATGAGTTCAGATTTTTCTTCTGCAAGCAGTTGGCCTTGTCACTTAGGTAATTCCTAGGATATTTTTCTCTTTTTATGTATCTTGAATGCTCTTACTTGCAAGTGAGATGAATGTTGTATTTAGAAAAGCAGTAACTACAGCTCCCATTATTTTCCCATTTGACGTGTGGTTCAAATTAACTTCCAAAGGCCAAAAAAGCAAGATCAGTATGGACATAAGTGTCTTGTTTTTATTTATTGGCTGAAGCTTGTGGCAAGTGATGCACTTTCAAAGACTCCTGTCATTTAGGAGCTGAAAGAGGCTTTTGGAAACAAGAAAGCTGGAACAATTTTTTTTTAAAGTTTAATTTCAAATTCTTCAGGAAGTGTATTTTGAAGCTTGAACTCAAAACTACTGTTTAAATGTAGTATAATTTATTCCCTGGCAGACTTTAAATTCTGTAACCTTTATTTTAATTACATATCAAACTAAATCCTTAATTAAGTACAAAAACTGAAGAAGTTGGGGTTGTGTGGCAGGTGCTGGCAAATAATTCTCCATCAAAATAGACGTGTTGACACGCACGTAAGGGCGATGAACTTCATATATGTATGGTGAAGTGGCTTTTGCAGGGATCTGGAAATGCAGAAGTCAGGAAATAGTCGGTCCTTAACTTCCTGAGCTGTTCCGAAGTATTGTGCTTCGTGTTGTGAAAGAGAACTTGCCAGCCTTGTGCTTCCTGACAGGTTCGCAGCTGTACTGGGTGTTGCTGGAGTCACGGCGGGTGGAGTTCAGGGAAGCCTTCACCCGAATGAATTAAATAGCTTCAGTTCCAGCAAGGCAGTTTCCAAAAATTGTAAGAATGTCCATTTTGGATTTTAAGGAAGATGGAGCCTTCCGCTTTTGTGACCCAAAGAGCAAAGGGGAGTTTGGTGTCATTGACAGCTATAAGTGACTTAGGATGAGCCTTAAGGCACAACCCCTAGCGTGAGACATCCTGAAATTTCAGTGCCTAGGTCCTGGAGTAACTTCCCAATGTTGGTGTTATACTTGGTTGTAATGAATGTGTTGAGCTGAAATTCTCTCCTTTTCCTGTATATTCTGCTCCCACAGTTCAGGCTGGCAATCCTTGAAAGCGCAAGTTCAGCTTCCGTGTGATCCTTCGCGTTCTTGTTGTGCTTTGTAATGTCTCCTTGCGATACTGTTGGAAGGGTTAATAACGTATCAAGCTGGTCACATTTTTTTTTCCTTTTATTAGCTATATTTCTGGCTTTAAGGTTCACTTTAATGAAATGGAGCCTTGTGTGGTTCTGGCAAAAATGGGAACAGCAGCTTTGCATGCTTCTGGTCCTCCCTCAAATATCCAAGGACGAGTTGGCAGTGGCTCTGCGTCTGGTCTGAGGACCTTTTCTACCTCCCTGCCTTTTTGTCTGCTTTCTTGTGGCAGGCACCATGGTGAAAGCTAAAGAAAACCTTGCTGTCTGAGACTTAAATGATTTTTCAAACCGCTGTGGTCTGCAAGCTAACAAGTATGGGCTCTAATCAGGGCTGTGACTGAGGACAGTGCCAGTTTATGCACGGTAGTAACTAGGGTGTGGATTTCTGTTTGTTTTTTTTTTAATGGCTTTAGAGCTCACATTTTTAAAGCTTAACTTTTTGTTGTGGAATGCTGAAACTTCACTAAAAACAAAGTGAAGGAAAGAAACCTGAAAGAAATGGGAGGTTTCACTTTCTGTTTTCTTCCTGTTCCTGATACAGTGTTGCAATATTTATATTGGAAAGTTTAAACCGAGTGAATAAGTGTTACCCAAGCAAACTGCAGCCATCAAAACCAGTGGGGTCTCTGCAATGTTGCTTATAGAACAGGCCAAAGGAGAACAACACCTTCAATATAGTAAGAGTGGCAGCAGCTTTAAAAAGCTCACTAAGAGAAAGCTCAGTTGTATGTAGCTTCCAGCATATTTGAGGTCAGATCTGACCCTTGTAACCTTAACATAATATATATAACCTATAATTCTTTAGATACTTAGGCTAGAATGGCTGTCTATTACAAAGTCAATATTTGGTGGCTTTGATGGCTGAAACATGAACTCTGATACATGGAGTTTTTAATTTTCAGGCTTTGTAAGCGCTGTGTGATAGATGGATGTGACTGTTTCTTTTAGAGCTAATGAGGGTGGAAGGGAAGGACGGGAAAGCTGTTACTAAAGCTCGAGGAAAGAAGGTGGCAGTGGGTTTGATGTGGGGACTGCCTGTGTCGTCCTGCTGCGGCAGAGCGTTTCCAACTGGAGAAACAGGGATGTGTAGGGAGCAGAGAACTGGCCTCTCTTCTCTTGCTATGTATGGAATTTATCCTTGGTTGTAAGCTGTGGCCTGGGCCTGTCAGAGCACAAAGTTAAGCACAGAAATCAAGTTATAAATGGAAGTCGGAGTGTCTGCTTCATTGCAATTGTGGTCTTGAACTGATGGCGAAGTTTGTCTTTTTGTGATTTAGCAGTCATGTCATAAGGGCAAAGGCGTTGTAGCTTGTGCTGCCTCTGTTTCTGAAGTAGCTGATGCTTTGCTCAAAGGAAGTTTCCCTCTCTTTTTAATTTTATATTTGTCTTGCTGGAGCCCAACCCTACAACGTATCTGTCTTCAACTTGATCCGTGTACCCCGGAGAACCCAGAGCCAGGACACTTGATTAGACAGGACTTTTCCAGTAGAGAACACAAAGTCATTGTCCTTGATAAGTTCAATGATCAGGTTATCAAAAGCATCTGTAATGAGTATTAATTTTTTTTTCCTTTTGTGTCATCACTGTTTCAGTGCAGGTAGAGCGTAACTGTCCAGAAATACGCGAGAGCAGACATTACCATGTCTTCTTAGTGGAAGTGGGAATGATTCTAGAAAAGGATTACAAAGATTTTCTGGAGCGGTTTCATTGTTTTGGAACTTGTTTTTACTTTTCTGCTGTTAAGTTCTCCAAGATGTGGCATGATGGCAATGCCAGTTGGAAACAGCTGAGAGTTACGAGTTTAAACTGTCTCTGAAAACTAGACACTTGCTTAATGGCATGAGTTCGTACTTCAGAACAAATTAAGTCAAATTTGTTTAATTACTTGGCAGGAGGAAAAAAACGAAGCTGCTGTATCTAAATGTTCTTTCAAGTGTAATCCAAAGATATGTAGAAGTCTGATAGTCTGGGTCCAAGGCTGAGAGCCAGGAACTTAAGTCCTAAGCTTTAACCCTGAGTGATTACTGCTCATCTTTGACAAGTTGTTTAACTATTTCATGCCCGAATTGTCTCTGAAAGAAGGACTGGAATATGTGCTGTGGGCGCTGATTACTCACTTAGATGTAAAGTCTGATGCTTAACCATTCTGTGCTGCTTTGTTAATAATCTCTGACTTGTTTCATGTTTCCTCTTTTATAGCTAAAATATTGCTGTAGCTTGTTTCAGTTTGTGCAGACGATGAAGGGATCCCGAGCCAGTCCATGTATGTGGTCAGAGATACAAACAAGATTTGGCATTTCTCTGGTTCAGGAATGCTCTCTGTATTTGATTCTAGGTGTGTTATATTTGTCAAGTGTAGTTTCATGTTTATTTTTGGCAGACGTAAAAATTGCAGGGCAGCAATGGGAACTGTTGTTGCTTCAGTAATGGTAGTTTGTCTTCAGTGCACGAAAACAGTTATCTCGGAGTAAGAAAAAATGGAAGCCGGGAATGAAGACTGCTGTAAAAAGCAGTTTACCACCCTGGGGAGTTCACCATCTTCTCTTGCCTTACCAGAAATCTTTCTCTTTGTAGAGTAACATGGATTTGTAATATTGCGTTAGAGCTGCTGAGCTTTCTTAGCAAGTTCGTTAGCACTGTCCTACCAAACTGTCACTGCTGGTGGCACCTCCAGTTCTGTAGGCTCACCAACAGCTGCCTAATGGGGGCCTGTACCTTGTAGATGGAGGGATGTTGCTGGGATTGGTTGGGAACAAGGGTTTCTACCAAGCTGTGTTTGTGGGCAGAGAAACAGTGGCATTACTACAGAATCACAGAATGTGTTGGGTTGGAAGGGCCCTCTAAAGGCCATCTAGTCCAACCCCCCTGCAGGGAGCAGGGACATCTTCAACTAGAGCAGGGTGCTCAGAGCCTCATCCAGCCTGGCCTGGAACGTCTGTTACTCTAGATGTCATGGATGGTCTTCTTCAATGGAAACTGATGGAATCGGAGGGGAGGGAAAATTCTCAGAGAAAAGTAGCAAAGGTGTGAGAGGTTGGGATGATAACGCTGAAGAAAGAACGTGGTATAGTTATGGGAGGGAGCTTAATTTGGGTTTTTGAGGGCTGTGATTATGTTCTGTGTGGTCACCAGGTAATATCAGTTAGGAGGAGCAAGGACTAGTAACAGGTTTGTTTTTAAGGGGTAGGTTGAAATACCCTGTAGATAAATAAAAAGACTCATGGTTATATTCCTGTTTTGTATTCCTAAGTCTGCTTCTGCATTTTAGCTCTTTTATCTTTAGCCGTTTGTAGAATGACTGTTTGTATCTAGAGAGAGAAATAGGCTACTGTGTTCTAGGAACTGCTGGTCTAGATTGACTGAAGTGTCCCCCCAAAACAAAGAGCATTTAGCAAACGGCTAAATAGTAAGTGGCTGTTGAGCTCCCTAGAAGTTACTGGGAACTCTCTGTTCACGTGGCTTTAGGAACTGGGGCACTTCAGCCTGTCAGTCATGCTCACCAGTGTTGTTCTGTTACTTCTCTGATCTTGGAATCTTTTTTGCCTAAATTAAAAATTACTTGGGAAAAGGAGTGTGTTTTTTCATTACATAAATATGGCGGTTACAGGGATCAAGCTGTCGGACTCCAGCAGCACAAACAGATGCAACTGGGCTATGGGTGGCGATCCTGGGGGATTACAGCTTTGTGCATCTTCATAGCTTTTAATTTTAAAGGTGCTACCTAAATGATTCTTGTTTGTGTGTTTCTACCCTAGAAATGGGTTTCTGTGGTAGCTGTGGCTTCATAGAACATGTTTTGGGAGAACTAAAAAGAAGAATAAAACTCCTAGTGGATGCAATGCTGAAGTAAGAGTTAAGAGCTGGGTGTTCTGAGCTCTACTGTCTGCCTTTTTTTCTTCCTTGCCTTTTTTTTTTCTTTCTGTTTTCTTCTGACTTGCCTATTTAGGCCATGGCTACATGTTTGGCAGCCTTTCCGCTTTAAGAGGCACTCCTTCCCACTCTGCTGGCACAAGGGTTCATGTAACTGCACAATGAACTTGTTCGGGAAGCTGATCCAGCCGAAAAATCCTTCAGATTGTGGTTTTGACTGGATTATTTTTCAGCTGAGTTGAACCTTGGTCTGGTTCTCAGCGCTCTGCTTGTGCCAGCACAGTGTGGAGAGTGATGGAGGAGCTCAGAGGAACCCAAGGAACTCCGGAAGAGGGTTGGTCTCTTTATAGGACTTGATGTACACTCAACACAAGACCCTGATCTCCTCATGCTATGCTACTACAAATGGTAAAATCAGCTGATAAAAAGGACTTTAAACCTTTGCTGTTCAAGATTCATACTTTGAACTTGTGCTATCTGGAGGCAAGCAATAGAATATATCTAATACCGATACTGTAGCAGTGACCTTACAAGACTGAATAAAATACTGGCCCAGTAAAACTGTTGAAGCTTTGCTGTGGTGCACTGACGCTTGACAGGGATCCTGCATCACCCTTTTAAAGCCTGAAGTTGGTCCAAGTCTGTGCTGCCCTTGAGAACAGCTGGACCTGTAGGTTTTTACTGGGCTGTGTGGCAGTCGGACCGGCTCCCTGGACCCAAGGCTGTGTGTAAAGAAGGGGGGATGCAAACACACGCCTGAGGGCGGGTGGAGGATGCAGAGCTACCCCGGTTGGTGGCAGCACGGGTTTGGGTGGGTATAAGCCAGTTGTCAAACTGCTGTGCAGTGTCACAGTTGCAGATTTTTTAAAATGGGGTGTCACGTACATGTGTGCAAACACACACGCAGGGACGCGCTCACGGTGTCACATGTCCGTGTGTTGTACATCTTTTTAATGCTGTTCTGCAGCAAAACTAGTACACATGGAATAGGTTCTCTTCCTTCAAGCAGTATGTGGAAGTGAGCTTTGTTTAGCGTTGTTGCCAGCTCTGTTAGTAAAAAGAGCTGTGTTAAGTATCAGTACAGTTTAGTTTCTTGGAAGTTGCTGTAGAAAAGAATACCAGTTAATTGGGAGTTGGATTACCTACTGATTGCTTTACTGTAAAGCACTTTAAAAAGATAATCTGATAAACTATAATCTTCTCTTATCGTGTCTTATCGCTCCTAATATGATTTGAAAAATTGATCCCTTGTTTGGGGTTTTGTCTTCACCCAAACTAATGTATTGTGTTGCATTGAGATGCTGTAGAATTAGGCCTTCTTTGTCTTAGATGTTGTTTTAAGCGTCCATACAATTAAATCTGCGATGTGCTGTACCTCCTGCAGTAAAAACATCAATTACTGATGGTACCAAGTGAAGGCTAATATTTGTTCCTTCCTCTTCAGGAAACACTGTGCTCCCAAAGTGATTTCATTAGTATAAGATGCTTTTATAACTGCCTTAGGGGTATTTTCCAGACCTTTTTTCATATTTTTCAGTGCTCTGTAATATGCAGTACCGTAACTATAGTCTACAGTATTTTTAGTATGGAGAGAAAAGTTTTGCAGAATGTCAGTGTTTGGTGATTATGCAAAACTGCGGTTTACCCTTTTAAAGAAATGATTGAAATGAAAATGATTGAAATAACTGAAAAGCCTTGGGATGATTAGGCCTTTAGGTTGTGAATGTGAATAGAAACAAGAGTTACCATGTTCCTATGAATATAAAAGGAGAGAAATACAGGAAGTACGATACTTGATCTGAACTTAGAATAATCTCTTTCAAGAAGCAGTGGTGAATAACTCCATTTAGACAGTTTTCTAGATTTTTAAACTTGTGTGGGATATATGCAATTTCAGTTTTGTTGTGTTGCTTTACAGCTCAGTTATGCTCTTAAAGCATGTGCCAGCTAAAGGTGAGTTTTGTAGGGTTAGGATGCAAGTTAGCTGGGAATAGAAAGGATGCTGTCGTTCTTTTATGAGCCTTTGCGAAAATGGAGGAAGCCTAAAAAGGTGTCTCGTCCTACAAGGTAAAGTATTGATACTTTGTGTGTGTGTGCGCACTCATTAATGATTTTTATATAGCAGGACTTCCTTTATTGAATACGCTGTTGCTCGCTCTCCGGCTGCCCAGACAGAACAGCTTTAGGCAGTTGCTCTGGGCAGCAGGTTGTGTTACCTGATGGTGCTCTCGCCTTGTTCTGTGCTGAAACTGGAAGGTTTTGGGTTGGGGCATTTGCCTTTAAAAGGAAGATGCTGGCTAACAAGATACCAGGTAGGGTGTTACTGCTGTGAGTTGCTAATATTACTGATAATTATTTGAGGCTTCTGCACATGACTAATTCGGTTACTGAAACAGAAGTGGCTGCAAGCTTCTCCCTTCGAACTTAGGCTTTTGTTAAGCACTGGAGGAGAAATTATTAATTTGGCCAGCCATCCTTTATAAAAATGTATTTTCCTCTTGGCGATCCACAAGTGATAGCACCATTAAGAAAACCAGCATATTTAGGTCACATGTTAAACCCCTCAGGCAGTTACGCTTGCATCTAATTTTGGAAGAAAATTTTAGGGCCAGGAAAAGAGGGTTTAAGAGAGTTGTATTGTAAGAAAAATCAATTTCCCGGGTATATAGAATGTATTTTGTGTGGAGATGTTTCTCTTTGCATTTTCAGTTGCAGTTCTTAAATTAATGCTCCAAGCTAACACGGTTGGCGCTCTGTTTTTGAGAAGGTGAGAAAAGATAATTGCATATATTCAGGAACAGTTAAGGTAATTGTGACTTCAGACTATAGCTACTTATTTAAAATTTGGAATAATATCTACTATGTTCCTGTCTGTTAAAAGCTAGGAGCTGTATTTTTGTTTTTCCCTGATGAATATAAAAAGTATTGCAGGGACCATTCTTTTGTTCTTAAAAGTAGTGATTCCCGCCGGCCTTCCTCCTGTTTGTAGAAAGTTAGAAGCTGATGTGCAGAAACTACGACCTATGTGTGTTCGTGTGTAACAGTGCTTATAAATGTAGTCTGAAAGACTTATTTTTTTCAAATAACTTAAAATTTTAAGTAAAATAATCCAGGAGACAAAAGCTGAAATAAATCTGTAGCTTCAACTCTCACAAGTATATCATGACTCTCAAAGACATGCGTTGGAGATACAGTAATGGTTTTAGGGCAACATGTGAAACTATGGCGCTGTGAGCAACCTCCTCGGCATCTTCCTCAGCCTTTTCGTGCTTCTTATAGATGCCTTTTGTAATGCAAAACTCTACTTGCAGCAAATTGAGATTTGTGTTCGAAGACATGAACAAACAGCAATTGAAGTTGAAGCCCACAAACTTTTTCATGATACAGTCTAGCAGTGAGAACATGGCATTGCTTTATAGAGGTAACAGCGAAACATTCGTAAGCTATTTTAGTGGAAGGTGGAACTGGAAGGAATGGTTTTTTGACCAAAATTGTAAAACTTCCCCTAGAACTTAGTCCTTTTGCCTTCTCTCAGGCTGTTCTTATCACAGCTTCATGTTTTGTGTTTTGTTGTGTGTGGGGGGTTTTGTTATTTTTGGGTTTGGGTGTTGGGTTGGTTTTTTTAGCTGAATCTTTCTTTGTTTATTTTTGTTTTCAAGAAATATCCAGGATCTTTTTTTTTTTTTTACTCCAGACCCTTTTGAAAGGGATAACCCACTCTTGCAAGTGGTGGGAGCTGGTGACACACCAGTTGTGTTACTGGAGCGGAACACATGCTGTGCTTAACCCAGCAATTCTGTCTCTGATGATGTTTAGATGCCTCAGAGGAAAGTGCAGTAGGGAGACAGAGAGCATTTAACACCAGACAAAACTACTGGGAGGTTCTGGACGTCGGGTTGTTGGCTCCCTGGAGCTTGTGGGTTCCTTTCCTTGATTTGACCTGAAGTAGCTCATACCAAACCTGTGAATAACAGGCGTCTGCGTGTTCCCGTAGCGTTCTCCTCTTCCTGCTGCTTCTGAAAATCAGGGAAGTATGTTCTGAATTGTCACCTACAACTGTGCTACTGGGTCACTGGCTGCTCTGTTGCTCAGTGCTCCTGCGCGAGGGTTATTAAGCACGTATGCTGTTAGAGGAAATGTCATGCCCGAGTTGATTGCATCCTGTGTAGGAGCACTTCTGGCTTAATCTTTCCTTCTTGCTGGTTGCTGTCATTTTGAAGGAGTCAAGAGAGGATAGTGTACACAGCCCTCTTTGGTCCTGTAAGCTCATTTATGTCCACGTTGAAATTCTTTTTCCAGAAGTTTTACAACTATTTAACATTCAACTGAAGGTTGTTTGGCACCTTCCAGTGTTCTTTCTAACTGAGTCTTTTGACTGAGGCCCAAGTTTTACAAGTTTTACTCTTTTACTTTTTACCAAGTTTAAAGTTCAGCTTTAAATTTAATTATTGGGGGGGGAGATAACTGAAAGTGACAATCCAGAGTGGCTTCATCTGGAAGGTGACTAGGTCGTTTTAACCCCTCCGTGCTTTGTTTTCCCCATCTGTAAGACTGCTGTGCCTGTTTCCCGAAATGAAGATCCAGAACTTCCAAGTTGTTGCGAGGAATTTTGAGATTTTTGCAGGCCAGTGATACTACTAAATGTCCTCTATCTTCTTGGCCCTGCCCAGGGCAGGGGGGTTGGAACTAGATGATCTTTAAGGTCCCTTCTAACCTGAACCACCTTATGATTCTTTTCAGCTGTTAAACAACTCTTCCAAAATCCAAAGAAAAGGTCCTAATCTATAGATAGAGAAGGTGAGAGATGTAAAATAATTAACTTCAAAATAAAGGTCGGTATTTTGCTTAGACTAGTAGGCTATATATACTTTTAAGATGTTACAAATATAAGTGTCTGTCTTACGGACTTGTCAAGATTCGTAGATTTCATTTTGCATCATTTCAAGAAGTGAGTGTTAAGAATCTCTGAAAGTCTAAGCCAGAAACTTGTATTGGCCTCTGTTTAATAATTTTTTTTTTTAAAGAAGCCGAGGCGTGTAAGCTTGAGCCAGAATAGAAACACAGGAAAATACTTGCCAAGTGGGAAGGGAGTGGGAAAAAAAAAAAAAAAAGAGGAGGCAACTGGTAAAGGGAAGACTGTTTTTTCAGGTTCCGAGTGCCACTGAAAATGCATTAAATAAAAAAGGAACTGATAAAGGAGGGAATGCTCGCAGTGAGTGAAGTTACCAGAAATTTTTATTCCATGGTCACTTAATAGTCACAGCTGCGTATTCATCTCTGCTGGAAACTTCAGTTGTACTTGTGACCTTCAGAGGCGGCAAGCTGCCTGAGAGCCAGCCGGGAGCCGGCCTCCCTCCTCCTCTCCCTCCCTCCCTCATGGCAGGTACCAGTCATTTTTGCTTTCATTTTCCTGCCTTAGAAGGAGCCAATTTACACGTTGTCTGAGGTACGGTGGTCTCTTGCATTCTATGCATGAAGATTAAAAGGCTTAGAAATTTTTGGCCTTAGTTTCTGTGCCCAACATAAAAGCTTTGGTCAAAGAATGTATGAGAAGAGTCTGAAACAGCATGATAGTTTCTGGGAGTTGTTTTTTAGATCTACAACAGAAATGCACACCAAGTCACAAAATTCTAGTGGCCGATTTGAAAGGCATTGGCAAACTATGCTGTTTTTCTAAAATACTGCCACTGATTTTTAACTTGCCGTTAAAACATCGATAAAAAGGAATCCACAACATACATTTGCAGTGTATGTTTTGGAATGGCTTCAGCAAAAAGAGAAAATCAAGATATTTCTGTGCTCTTGGTCTGTGGCATTCTCAGTGACAAGAAAGGCATTGCCTGAAGGCTTTTGTTATGTACATGCAAAACAATAGCACAGTATGTTATTTCCAAATACATTGTTATTTGCAAACAGAAAACTAACCACTGGCTTTTCTGTGCTGTGCAGCCTATTGAAATTCTGGCTGTGATTCCAGCAGAGATTTTTCCATAAATAGCTCTGTACTACTTTGGAACACAAACAAGCCGTGGAAAGATCTAAAGTAAGATCTTCTGAAGGCACTATTTAGCTGATGTTAGGAGCGTGCGCTTCGGTGTAGGTACTATGGTGGATGTGAGGGATGTTTCCATCGGTTGAGGTGGGGGGCTGTCAGCAGGAATTGAGAAGTAAATAGTTGCTGATTCAAATTAATTTCAAGGACTCATGAATCACCTGGCTTCAGCATAGGGAGGGGAAAAAAGGATAATAAAAATGAACAAATCTAAGCAGAAGCAGGTATGTTTTCCTTTTAGTATTGAAATTTGTTTGTTTTGTTTTTGTTTTTTCAACAAAAGCCATTAGGTAGTGACTTTAGGCCTTAGGTAATGGTTCAAGTAAATTGAACATGAAATGAAAATGATTTATTCCTTCAATGAGCAGACATCCCAATTAAAATATCCTTTTAACATTTTTACTGATTGGATGTTTGGTGATGTGAATTAATACGCAGCTAATTTTGTAGTGCGGGTTTTTCAGTGCTATGTAGCTGAACATCCTCTTGAATAAGTAATACAGGGGCAACTTTTGTGTAGGTACATAGATAATTGGTGTAAGCTGTCTTCAGTAAGGTAATTTGTAGTCTTGAGAAGCTTGTAGACATTCTGTGAATTAGAAGAAGTAGTGAGTAAGTGCTTCTGTGATTTGCGTAGTTCACAGGGCTGATTTTCTGCTAGTCCTGGGGCTACTAAATATCTTTTTAACACAGCAGAAATCCCCTTTCAAAGGGAATCGAAGAGCATGAAAATAACTTTGGCATTTGTGAAATCCGTGCTGGGAGTGGCAGACTCTTCAGTGTCCTTCTCGGGCCCTGGTTATCAAGCAAACGTGTTTATCAGCTGTCACAACAGAAGGAGGGGGTATGACAGAGAATAGGGCCGACAGGACCTTGGGAGCTTGTTAGTGTGTCTTCTCCACGTGCAAATCTTTCAACTATACCTATGACTCCTGTTAGAAGTTTATTAAAAAACCCTCAATCTGGCGCTTGTACAGTCTCAGAAGCAGATACTCGAGAGCTGGGCTGCCCATAGCCTGGAATGACTTTTTTCTTCATGTCTAAAATCACCTTGGGTGAAGGAGCTCCTAAAATTTCTGTGTGGGGGCTGCACAGTGGTCTTAAATGGAAATTACCTCTGATACCCGTACAAGGCAGTGACTGGATATAACTTAGTAGGAAAAACAGCTTAACTGTTGACACTTTTTTAAGGCCTAGATGGTATTTCTGAGCTTGTTGAGATACATATTTTTTCCAGAATAATCTTTTTTTATTCCTCCTAGGCATATTCAGAACAGTTCCCTGAGAAAATGGAAGTATAAATAAACCAGCTAGGCAATACAGCAAAGCACTTCTGCTACCAAGGGCTAATTAGCCGGTTTTTGGAAAATAGCTATGTTACTAATGTGCTTATCACAGTGATAAGAAGTAAAGCTTGAATAAGACTTAGTCCAATTCTCTTCATGTGGTTTGGGGAATCCTCATACTATGCATTAGTGGCATTTCATACCGTGTCTTATGAGAATTATGGAGAACTTCTGTAAGTATTATGTATAAATCCTGAAGGAGCCTGGTGAGTCTGCAGTACTGCCCCTTGGCTCTAAGGACACGGGGTTTGCAGAGATGGAGTTCTGGGCTCCCGAAAAGGGGTGTCCTTTACCTGCAGGTCAGCCGGAGGGTTTACAGAGGTCAGAAATGGCAGCACTGTTCTCCTCTCGATACAGGCTATTCAATTTCTCTGTTCCGGCAAAAAGTTTATTCTGGAAAATAAGTAAACCTGAATTTTTGTCCTCAGAAGTGCTAAGATTGAGATATTCCTTTTTTGGGGAATTAAATTTGCAGAAACTGTTTTGCTGGAGCTTTATTAATGATATGTTGTAAAATAAAGCCCTGTAGGCAGAAAATATGTTGGAAGAAGTCGTGTACCAGAGTATTAAGGCGAGACAAATGCTGCTGGGTTGGAGCAGAAATAATCAAATCTGTTATTTATAAGCCTTTTTGTCTCAGTTCTCCTTGTATTGCTCAGTAAGTCCCTCGGTTTTGTGAGTGATAGTGACAGAACGCTCAGGCACCTAAGGGGGACCTTACATGAAGCAACTGTGGGCATGAAGTTAGTTCCTGCTAGAGGTAATTTTGTTCCCCTATAATTAGATATGTATGATCCGTGTGTGATTGTACAAAGGACAAAAATGATGAGTAACTCCCGACTAAATTCTGCACAATGCAAATATAACTTAACCCTTCTGTCATCTTTATGCAGGAAGAGCTCTCTCAAATCAGCGGAGGTTTTGCTGGCTGAACAGCGTTTCTGTGATGGAAATATAACTCGGGTGGATTGTGTGTCGTACGGCTTAGTACAGTTACTGCATTTAAAGGGATAATGTATGGTTGAAAGGCACAAGCCCTGTGACACTGGATGTTTGAAGCTGGAAAATTCAAAGTGGAGGAAACTAGCTCTTTCTTGTGTCATTAAGTCAAGTTACCACTATGCAGTAATACTTAAAATGCTTCCTCTGCTGTATAAACTATAGAAGCAGAGGACACCGACGCTGCCAGATTTCCCCTTCAAGCCAGCCATAAACTTCATATTCTGTGGGGCTTACATTTCAGCTAAGATTTCATTTGGGGTTAAAAAAAGTAAATTTGTTTTTAGAGCGTTTTATTGCTGCAGCACCAAAGAACACGTTTGTTTTCAAAATTTTTAGTGTGTTTAAGCCACTTGAGGAAGGCTTGGTTATACGACTCTTCTGGGCAGCTAGAAGCTTCACTGGTTGCCAGGATTCTGTGCACTTGATTAAAACCTACGGTTTTGGGCTCTTTTATTTACATCTAAACAGGAATACTTATTTTTCCTTGCTAGTGCAACTGATGCACTCTGTGACAAGAGTGGGGCACAAACATACCTAGGCCAGGTATCTGAAATGTCAGATGGCTTTTAAATTAGTAGATGAAGCTTTCAAAAGGACTAAATCAAGAATTAGAATGCATTTAAGATGTTGCTTAGGTGGCATATTTTCTCTGCTTCATGTTTCTGTTCTTTTTGTTTATATTTCACATCAGAACCATCCTTCCTGACAGAGTGGTAGATAGTGACTTACTTTAGGGGTGTGCAGCCTCTGGAGGGGATGTTATCCAGGGGCTGCAAACTACCGCTCACAGTCTTTTTTTGATAATCCTGACCTTGAGCGAAGAGGAGTTTTCATTGCAATCGAAAGAGGATTGGTGCAAAACTAGGTGTGACACATCCTCAGTAGGAAGGCCTCTTCTCTTCCCTTTTCCCCCACCTGAGAAGAGGTTTAAGCCTCACAGCCTGGAAGCTCTCAGCGGCAGAATGTTGTGATGTGCGGAAAACTGAACCCCATGATAGCTTTCACATCGAACAGCTGGCTGGTATTTAAAAATCCTGAAATGTTGGACTTGCTGTTGGTTACTTTTTTTGTTTGAAAGCAGAACAGTTTTGCTGGTTGGAGGGAGGAAAGGTTGTGGACAGACTTGAGCTATTTTTTAATTCTTTTTTTTGTATTCCATAGCATTGCAATGGCTGCAAAGGGCAGGCTGAAGGAGAAGCTGCGACCTTTAACTGCTTGTTTCCTAGTTGTGAATAAATGTTGTAGTTCCACAACCTGGGAGATTATTCACCCGCCTTTCTAAGGTTATTTAAGACGGGTAGCAGGAGTGGGTCTGGATTTCTGCCACTTATGCCTCTTATGTTTATGATATTAATAAACTGGTGTCAAATGTCCTGGGAACGGGTGATGCAGGTTGAAAGACCTTTGTTTCAGCCAACAATAGACCTGAATTAGTGTGAATAGGAAAAGCAAATAGGCACTTCCTGTCATATTTTAAGGAATACTTGAGTTTGAGGAAGCATTATTAAGAGATTTAAACTAAATGCCCATCGTTTGCTTTTTTCCCTAGTAAAATGTTCCCTGTGTATGTGTGCATATCTATTAATCTTTCTAAATACGCTTGCAGTACTAATATAATAAGGCAGAAACCTATTTGTTTGAAAAGATTCTGTCGGGTATTCTTCAGGGAATAAACTGTGCACCTTCATAATGAAGATATAAAAGAGGGGCATTGTCTCAGTTGTTGCTTTCCTACCCAGGTTTGTTCCTCAAGTTAAACTTAAGAGGCTTCTTGCAAAAATTAGAAACTGTTTATATTTAAAATATCTGGGTGGTGCTTGAGACCACCTTGAGGTTCAGTTGCCTTTCCAAGGGTATTGTAAAAATGCAGAACAATATTTGCAGTTTTGAAGCAGAGGTTGCCTTTAAGAGACTCGAGGGATTCTTATCGGGCATTAAATAACCCCTTATTATCGAGTTTGAGGTATTTTTCAGGCTGGTCTAGCTTGTGTTGAGTTGAAAAATGGTTCTGTCTTGAACTGGTAATGTCTCTGCTTTGCAGGAACTTGCAGATTGAGTTATTTGGATAGTGATATTCTTCCGGAGTTGTGGAGGACTCTGAGAAGCTTCACCCCTTGCTCCCACCTCAGTTCCAGGATGGGAAGGGTCGTAGGATAGATCAGCTCAGGTGTACGTCTAAAATACCCCCTCAGAGGCCCTAGTAATACGTGGGTGACGGCAGCCAGGTGATGGGGGCAAGACAAGGTACTGGGAACTCCAGTTCGCAGCTTCTTGGGAACTAAAGATACTGCTGGGGTAAATTTATTCTTTTACCTGCTGAAGAAGGGATTTGCCTTTTGGTTTCCCGTGCATGTGATCTGAAAGGAACTGCAGTAGTGTGTTGTCTTCAGGTTTAAAAATAGAAAGTAATTAATCAGGGTGATGGGGGTTAATGGTTTTTATGCAGAAACAAAACAGCTTTGTATTTGTTTATATGGAGGGAACATTCTTCTCTCTGCTGTTGTTATGAGTTTAATCTGAGATATTTTTTTGTAGTAACTTTCGAAATGCTTATTAATAACAAAATTGGGGTTAAAAACCAAACCCAAACCTATTATCTCATCAGATGAAATGGTTTCAGGGCACCAGTTCAAAATTGTTTTTGGCTAATGTGTACTAGCTCTATAGGCGTTTTTTTCTTCTGTAGGTTTACAATGAAGTTTGCATAAAAGGATTTATAAAATGCAGTGCCAGATTTGGTGAGCAGAACGAAAAACTCTACAGTCAGGTATAGCCCGGTGGTTACAGTAATTGTGGTGCAGGTATCGCTTCCAGTTCCATGGTGGATCACAGTTTTAAATCCATGTAAGGTGTAAAAGTTCTTTCTCAAAGCTCATACTAATTTTTAATGGGAGTGCTTTAACTCCTTTCAAAAAGAAAAATCTTAAAAGCAATTTTATACCAGTTTAAGTGGTAGGAAGCATCAGTTCCCATTAGTGTCTGCCACATCTGTTGTCAGAGTGCTTTGACTTGCTCCTGTTTGTGATCTGTGTTTTCTCTATGCCACCACAGGTGTTTTGGAGTCCTGTATACTGGAGACTTTGAATTTCCTACTATAGATGGCGACAGGAAGCCAGTGGTCTGAGGTTTAAATCAATTTCCTTTCTCTTCTAGCGATGCCAAACCCTGACCTTGTTTGAGGAGCTGGTGTAAGTGTACGCCTATGGAGACTGGACCTATAGACAGAAAGGCACTTAACTGGCATTTTGGTCATGGGCTCAGCAGCCTTTTGCAACCACAACTCTGCTGTCTGGAGATGGGATTGCTCCTGAGCTTTTTCTTGCCCTGCATCCCCCCCCAACAAACTGGCTGATATAATGCCTTCAGTTCAGTCCTGATGCACTCTGTTAGCTTAGCAAAAACCAAACCGCTTAATGTAACTGAATTGTGTTAGAGATCATTCACAAAAGATCGAGTTGGTGGTAATGCCTGTGGAAGGTGGTGATTGCAGTGTTCCCCAGGGTGATTGCAGCTACTTCTGAAAGCTGCTGCTGTTTTAGCACGCTTCTTCGTTGGCCTCTTGCCTTGGTCCAAAAATGGATCACGGGGGAAACTGATGATAAATATGATGGTGGAAACTTGACCTCACCGGAGATGCTGAAGCTTACTAAGGCTGGCCCACAAACAGGGGTTGCCCAGTGAGGCACAGCAATTGTTTACCAAACACAAGAATGAAAAGGTTTAGTATGTTGTTCTCTATACAACTTAATTTGTAATATTGAACACAGAGTGTGCTTTCTATGAATTGTGTTTCAATGGGGAAGTTGTTTTGGTATCACGGTTAACTTAAGATCACTTAAAGATTTCTGAGCTGCTTTTCCAGATGAGCAGCACTGTGTTTTGGGAGATGGTGAGTCTGTTCCCTGCTTTACTGGGACCTTGCTAAAATACTTCACCTGCATATTCATGATAATTCCAACCTCTAAAGGGTTCTGAGAGTCACTTCTATCCCAGTTTCCTTCTCTGCACTTCTAATGCCATCTTCTCACCATTGCTCTGCAGACAGCAGCAGCTTCTGTGGTGTAGGGCGGCGGATGGATTTGGAGTGTATCCTCCTCGGAGCACTGAGCCTAGTAAAGCTATTTAGGAGAATTACTAGCCTTACATAAAACCAGTGGCGACAAGATTAAGGCTGGTATCACCGTATTATTTCAGTGGGAGGGAATGGAAGTTTGCTGCTCAGGAACTCGTGTTTTCTAAGAAGTCCTGAGGCTTAACAAAAATAGTTGCTTGCATAAATTTACAAAACCACAGAATAACATTGTTTTGAGCTTAGCACTTAAGAAGTTGCATTATCTCTAGACTGTTTAAGAACATGTTATAAATGCATCTGTAAATTCTAAGCCATCCTAATACGCATATATCCTATGAGATGGTTGTCTTGCAGTACTGGTTCCTTCCTTTAGCTAGTATTGTTCCTGCTTCCATTAAAAAAGTGACTGAATTCCAGTTCCTATTACTGAAGGCTGGTGATAGCAGAGTTCTTGCTGTCACACAAGTGTAGATATGACAGCATAACGAGGATCTCAGAAGGTCGTGGTGTACTTAAGGACAGAATGTGAGCCATGCTGTGCCATTGAAGAGTAGAGCCCTGCTTATTTATCAGCCCCCAGTGAACTGAATCAGGGTTGCAAGGTAGGCATCCGTCTTGTTAATGTAACTTAGGAAGCAACAGGCAAAAGCTTTAAGAGGGGTCCAAACTTTATTTTTAGGGAACTGAATAGGAAGTTAAAAATAAGATGTGTAATAATAATAATGAGTAAGTCACTCAGGCTTTCCGATCCAAAGTTGAACTAGTTGAATTAGGACTTGCCTGTTCTAGAAAGTGATATTTTTCCTCAAAAATTAGCAAAGTTGGAGAGAGAAGGAGAGAAGAGAGAGTGAATAAAAGAGAACAAATGTGAATACAGGAAAGTCCAAGAAACAGAGGGAAAATATGGGGGTTTAAGGCTGCTTGGCAAGGTTTAAATTTGGTTATTTTACTTGGGGGTGAGTAGTTTAGGCAGTGACCTTCTGGTGTGAAGAACTAAATGTATTCAAATAAATATATTTGGAAGCTGGTATCGTGTGTGTGTATGTTACACATAGATATGTGTGTAAATAGGACTGGGAGAGTCTCAGTGCTTTAATCTGTCTTTACCAAACAGGAATGAATGCCTTCAGAATCAATGGGGAAAATGACGAGTTCGTGATGATGGCATGTATTCTATTTTCAGCATCACAGGGCCTGGAGCACTTGGAATGAACGTGGATGCTAGAGAACACTCTGTAAATCTTTCCCCATGTGTGTAACCTTCCCACATTTGCACAAGCCAACAAAACCGGCTTAATTACTGTCTGCTGCTTGAACTGTGTCTTGGGCTCCTGCGTGTTGGTGTTCTAAGGCTGGCAGGGCTGGCAGCGGTGTGAAGCTAGCTGGCCATCAGACAAATCCCGCTCCCCTCCTGCTAGGGAGGAGAGCTGTGCCTGCTCTTTGTGTGCAGCAGTATCCCAGGGCTGGGACTGGAGAGAAGGAGGAACCAGCTGGCTCTTGCAATGCTTCCCAGCACAGGAGGGAGAATTTTTGCTGCAAGGGCAACCCCTTTCTTTACTTCTGTGTTGCATGTATTTCATCCTGTCCCCGTATTTCTGAGGAATTAATATATTTTTAATGCCCTCTCCTGGTACAGAAGGGATCTGTTTAAAGGATTTCTGGAATGACTCTTGAAGTAAATTGAACAGTAGGAATGCCTTATCCAGCTGCCTTTGGTTTTGTTGCCTAGTCACTTCTTTCTGAGAGATGGAATGAATGCAGAGAATCACTCTTGAAAGTGAATGAAGAAAAGGGAAATGAAGTCAATAGTAAAACCGGTCATGGTAACTTTAAAGTATACAATCCGTGCGTTCCCTTCCCCCTCTCTACATACATAAATTAGGGATGAGGCTGGAATGCAGAGGGCGTTTCCTTTTCTACCATCAGCACTAAATAGTGCTTGCCGTTTTGCTTCCCTTATTCTTTCCCTGGTGTGTATAGTTGTGGTGTCCTGTGTTGGGAGCTCTTGTCTCTGCAAACACACATATAGTCACTCTTTCTTAATCCTATTTAAACAGCCTTCCTGTTCACTTTGAGATTAACACTTTACTGTCTAGCTTCAGAGACTAAAACCACAATATATTAGGTCTCTTGATGAGTGTGATAGATCAAAATCATGCGAAGAGCGGGGTGATGTGGGGATGGCTCAGGCATTCGGAGTAGCTTCTTAAAGTATTTGAAGCCTTGGGAGGAGCTTTTGGTTTTCTCCCTTGTGTTTTTGGTTAATTTTTTTCTTCCAACCATGAAGTATATAACTCCAAAACAAAACCATTACTGGAAACAAAGTCACAATTTTCTGTCACTAGCTGTGACATGAGCTTGAGTTTTTGGAAGTTGCATCTGTTTAGTAATCTGAAGCAGGAAGGTTTTGCTTCACCCTGGATTAGAAAGGACCAAACAATTCACAAGTGATTTCCAGACACTTAACGTCTGCAGGTTCTCCTGGACAGATATTCTTGCTCAGTTGTGAGCCTGTTGACTTTCTCTCTAGAGATAATTGAGGAAGAATCGCTCAGGTATACTCAGTGATTGTGTGTTGAATTCAAACATTTCAGTCTTTATGCCTCATCATGTTTATCCATTCCTGTGCTGCTTATGTTTTTTGAGGCTTTTTGACCTTCCCTGGATTTTAGTAATAATCCTAAAAGTTGGTTTCTTGATGTCTCCCGTTCCAGACAGTTTCTGAAGTACCACTGGAATGATCGTTGGATGTTTAGTTTGATCAAAATAGCTTCCTCTGGACTTAAGGCTGGCAAACTGAGGAAGTGGGTTCCACATTTGGTCACTGAATTGTCTTTTTACTCCTTAAAACAGAATTGCCAAGCTGTAAGTAATCTGCTCTACATTACGGACGAGATTTGTTTGAATTGCTCCTTTGGAAAATTCCAGAAATGGTACTTTGAGCCACTGGGAAGGTGTATAAACAATGAAGAAGTACGAAAATGCTTTTTAAATACTACAATTCTTTGTTCAGTCCTTGGAAACATCAGGAGATTGCTCCACTTGTGTAAACATACTGATTTACTTGCTCTCTGCTTAGGCAGCAGATCAACGTGATTCCAAAAACTTGCACAGAAACCTTTTAGGTCTGGTGAAATAAAGGCTCTCTTTGTTCAGTGCCGTGATTGACTTGCTGCTGTAGAGTAGGTGACATGTTTTGCCTACCAAGCATGTTTTATAAGCAGAGTTTATATAAAGTTCATGGTACATTAAAATAGATAGCCTCTTCTGTCCTAATAAAATACCTTTTATTCTATTATTGGAAACAAATTTAATACAGAATTGCTTTTCAGCTTCATAATGGGCCTTCTGGAACTAAGTCATTGGATTACAGCTTTTTTTTTTCCTTGTTTGGATTGATAAAGCTTGTTTTATTCCCTTATTCCGCAGACTTGTCGACAGTGGTAAAACTTCAGCACAACCCTTTTTCTACTATTTCAGAAATCTTGCTGGTGATAATGCATGTGTGGTTCTTGTTCCGCATTCACTGGGAAGTGTGGAAGGCCCCCAGAGTGTGAAAATGTTTTGGTTTTTTCAATATTAGTCACTGAGGTTTTCTTATGTCAAACATTGCTTCCTTTGAAAAGGGGAAAAGGCATTTGAGATGTGTTGGCTTCCTTCATGCATCTGTCTTTGAACAGTGTAATCTGCCTATTTTCATTTGAATTGCTCATCTTTCACAAACGCACTGGCCCAGGGCCTCAGTTTTTCAAACCACCTGAACCCTGTCTGACGTGACAGGTCAATTACTCAAACCAGCAAAAGCTGGTATAATACTGAGTAAAAATTCTGAAATTGTGATTATTGTCTTCAGAATCCCTCTCGGAAATGAGTTAGGTTTGTGTAGAGTGGCTGTTCTGGTTAACCAGTGGCCAATGGTAAAGAATTGCTTGGGAGTGTTTGGTGTGTCTCCCTTTCACATGGTGAGCTGCAAACACAATACTTGAAGCATCACCAGAACTTGGAGATAAATGTCTTTACCTCGGTCCCGTTCTCTTTCAAAGCTGGCCACCTTGTTTTGATTCTTTGGTTCTTCAGGTTCCTGTTTCCATGTCTACCATGGGAAAAGCTAGTCTTGAATCTAGTGAAGGTAAGCATCCAGGCCTTGTGGTGGTTTTGATTTCTATTGGAGCACTTAAAGTGAAGATGTATCATTGAAGCAATACATAAAAAACTTAGAGCGGGTTGTGAAAAATAAAGTTTGTGTGCAGAAGAAAAAGCAATCTTGATGGCAGTTGTAAGAAACGGGATTGTAGCTGCGGAATGTGGGAGGACTGCCTGGGGGTTTTGAGGACTCCCAGGACAGCAGGCTCTCCCCTGGTGGCCTGTGCTGATAGATCAGGGATCAGAAGCCTCTCCTGACAGATTTTTAAGATCCCTGGCTTGGTTTGGCTGTCGTGTGTTTTGTTTCTTGGAGGTAGGGATACAACTGCACAGCGGTTCTGTTTGTTTCATGGCATTTCACTCAACCTGCTGCAAAACATTTTCCCTTGATGTCTGTGATCAATGACAGTAAAGGGACTTCAGGTTGTGGAGGTAATTTTCTAGGTTTGGGATTTTGTTTTTGGTTGACACCTCTCCCCCTCGCTCTCCACCTTGGCTTTCCCATCACTGAAAAACATTACTTGGAAGTATTCAGTGGTCTCGGAAGTGTTTCTGCAGTGTTAACAGTAACTGCCTATGAAGGGACATTTAAGTGGAACTAAAGGACAATTGCATATATCTATGTAAAAAATACTTTTGAACACTATGGTGACCCCTGAGCTGTCTATCGCAAGTTGTGTAAGAGGGAGAAACTTAGTACAGGTATTGCTGGTACGCTACAGGAATGTGGATATACATTTCTGCCCTATTTTTTGCATTTGGGAGAATGATGTCTTCATCTTGTGTGTTTGTTGTTGCCCTGTAGTGTTTTAAAATCGCAGCACTTGAAATGTCACGTTTCATCTTGGTGTCAAAGATGTCTCAAGATGCTCGGGGGGGGGAAGAGAGAGACAAATCTGGTCTCTCAAGGCACGGGTAACTTTGTGGCAGTGTATTATCAGATAATGCTCTCTAACTGTATCCTGGGAGGGGTATGGTTAGCAGATAAGGGTTTGGTGGTTATTTATCTCTGATACTGGTGCTTGAAGAGAAGGGCATTGAAATGAGTTCAGTGGTAAACAACAGAACGCATCGTATTTCCAAAAGCTGTTGGTGACAATAGAGCACCTGTACATCTGCTTCTCCCTCAGGAATCCCTCCCTAGTGCCTTTGCAGATAGAAGGGATCATTCACAAGCTCCTGGGCAGCGAGAGCAGCCCTCCGTGTTTGCAAGACTCCCACCTAGAGACTCGAGCAAAAATAGCACGCACCGAAGGGAGGAGGCAGGGAGATGCTTTTTTGCTCGTTGCAGCGCTGAAGGACTAAAATAACCCTACGTGTAACTATCACGGGAATTAGAGTTACCGTTTGAAACGGAAAGGAGGGCACTGATTTTTATTTGGCGAGGAGGGTGTTAATACAGATGAAAGTACACAAGCGAATCAGTGCACTGCGGAAGATGAAATGCTTCCCCTGTCAATTCTCAAACACTATTAAATCCGCCCAGTTCACCACCAGTGCCTTGATGTCTGTCTCTTTCTTTGACCAAGGTATGGGAATACAATATCCTTAACGGTGAGTTACTGGATTTAAAATGTGTGATTGGTTGCTTTGGTCTTCAGTACTGATTTTTGTATAAAATATGCATCTCGGCCCTATTTTGGGACTAGTTAAGCAGGAATCGTTTTTCTGCCTACTTTTTTTAGCATGTTTGTTTTGTCCTTGAAAAGGGAACAGTTCAACATTACAATGTAGAAGGCACAGCAGATTCTATGGATGTATCTTGAGTGGAAAAGCTAATTAATAATTTTCTGTTGTGATTGCTGCTAAGGAATGTGTTTTGTTTCTAATTTTAAATTGATCTGAGTACCTGAAAAGATCTTCTGCATAGTGTTGATCGGGCACTGGGGGGTTTGGAGTCCCTTGTCACCGCTGATGGGGCTGCAGGACTCCGGAGGTGTGGGATGTTCATGCTGAGATCGTTCCCCTGGTTGAGCCTAGAGACATAGCAGGACTCGTGTCAGCGTGGGGATCACTCATGTCAAGCTGGGATGATCTTGCAAGTTAAAATAAATGCAAAAAGTGAGTGTGTCTAGAACTGTTAGTGGTTAGCTTTCTGCTATATATTTGAGACTTGTATAATTAATAAATACTATGTATGTTACATCAGCAGGCCTAAGAAAATAGAGGGTTTATCCTTAATTTATGGCTTTTCTGGCTGTTGTTGCTGCTTGTTCTAATCATAAGGCTTCACGCCTAAGGCTTTTGACCTTATAAAACTTTTAAGTGACTTTCACCAAGTAAGTACTATGATGAATTTATCCGTCTATTCTTAGAAGGATATATAAAATTTTTGAGGCAAACTTTTCTTTGCTGTTCTCCTTCCACATACATGCACACATTCAGAGATGCTGATAACTTGCTGTATCGTCTTCTCTGGTTTAAGACTGTCTTAGCTTGCAGTGTTAAATCTCTCAATGTTTTTCAAAACAGTAATTATTCTGCATATTTCTCACTATTGAGAGGTGAGTTACCTTGTTTTTCTTCAATTAATTGATGACTTCCTTAAGCTCTCCTCCTTTTGGAGGATTACAGCAACGTGGTTTGCATTGTATAGAATAACAATGTAATTTGCATTGTATAGAATAGTCAAAATTAGATTGCTTGGTTTGCACATCACTCTTTCTGCATACTGGATTTGATTAATTGTATGTTACCTTTATGCCCTGTTCACCTGTGAAGGCTACACATTGAATGCTGTATTCTCATCTGAATGATATGCACTGCTAAGTCTTATAGATGTGAGATAAATCACTTCATCTTGTTCACAAATATGCTAATGGATGGCTAAAGTAACCGTTACCTTCCAGGAAAGAAAAAAAAGATGTGCACTGAAATCAAGGTTTTTCTATGTGTGATCTGGATCCTGGTTTATCTACATAACAGCTTACATCATATTTATGTCCTTAACACAGTGTTCTTGAGACGTTTCAGCCTGTTTGTGTTTCACCAGTGCCAGATAATCATGGCAGGGGAGGTCGATGGAGACAGAATAATCTTGAATTTATCCTTTGTCATACAGCAGTTTGTGCTGCACGTCAGAAAACACAACTGGGCCGTACATGCTTGTTCGTGCCAAGAGTCTGACTTTGCATCTTTTTGCCTCTGGATGAGGATTTTGCAGCGGAGTTTGGCCTGTTTGTCGGGGCCGTCTCTGCGCTGTGCTGGTTTCAGGCAGATGTGCTGCATCTTGTAGCTGGTGGGTAACACAGTTACTGGAGAACAGCTTGCCAATGTCCTCTGGGCCACCGCCCGTGGGTTTGGGACAACCTGAGTATGATCTAAGTTTCATTCTGGTATTAAAAGGAGTAAGAGGAAAATGCTGCACGTTTCACTTCTTCAAAGTGAAATACCCCTTTTGCTGTCTATGGTAAGATAGCTTCCGTGATGGGCTGTGCAATAGTGTCTGCTGAAATTTGGACTGAGTAGCTTTTGTGTAGCGGTTGCTTTCAGGCTGTAGAGCAGGTACCGGACATTTTTTAACTCTAAAACAGAGAAAGAAGAAACTATCCAATAGAAAAGGAGTGTCCATTGTTTATCTGCATTAGACTGATGGGAAAGTGAATAGCCTAAAGACCTGCAAATGTTAACACCTTAGGTACTTTTGCAGAAAATTAGATTTATATAGTTATATTTCAGTTTGAAGTTGGCATTCAAAGAATTGTTTGGCTTCTAATTCTGCTGTGTGAAAGTATGAGGGGCATGTGTGTGTTTGAAGAAGTGAATTTGTGTGCTTGAGCTTAGGTCGGAATTTGTCATTTTTCTTTTTGCTGTGTAAACAGATCAACTTGATACAAGGTATGATGAGGGTTTTTGGCAATGTATGTTCACAATTTAATGTTAGCACTCCATCTAAAAAATACTTGTGATAATATAAACCTTCCTTAGCCGGAAGAGACACAAATTTTTTTTAGAAACAGCCTGTTGAATTTATTTCCTAATTTTCTGTAGCTGTTTTTGTTCCACATCCTTGCATTCCTTAGACACCGATGTCTGAACATCTCCACCCTAACACGTTTTGCCCTTAAGTTGTCAAATGTGTATGGGGTCCTTAATAAATAATTTTAAAAAGGCCTTGAGATTGTATGGGTAATGACTGTCTCCAAATCTTCTGTCAGAAAGAACGGAGATTGATTTCTATACTATGCTAGAGTAGGACTCAGAAAAACGGTTCTAAGACGTGATGATAATATATAACCTTTAAAAACAATTTACTGCGCAATACTGAACTTGTAACTCTGCGGTGAACTAGTAACTGGTTTTCAATTGTATAGCTTCAAAAACCTACTTTTTCAAAAAACTATTTTTAAAAAAGTATTTTTAAGGAAATCCCTACTTGTATTTTATAACATAAATAAACTGAATTGAAGTATGCATTTTTTTTTTTTGCTTATAATCACAGCTTTCTTGGCTGCTTAGTATTTAGAAGAATTATTAACTTGTGGGGTTTATTTTTGTTCCTATGCAGCGGATATAATTTCTACAGTAGAATTTAACCATTCTGGAGAGTTGTTAGCGACAGGAGACAAAGGAGGTAGAGTTGTCATCTTTCAACAGGAGCAAGAGGTGAGTGCGAACTACTACAAGTGCATTTCATGTTCTCCTCTCTTCCTATTCATTCTCTTTACAAAGAAAAGGAGCATACTTTCATAAAAAAACTTTATACAAAGTGCATGCCTGTGTAGTAAGTGATTAAAATAATAGCATTTAAGAGTGAAGAAATCATTGAGAACTTTGTGACACTGTTTGAAGTCAATTTATCTTTAAAAGCTCTTTAGCTGTGGTCTAAAGAGTGTTCAAACAAAAAAGGGGGGGTAGGACACAAAGACCCCCGTGAAGCTAAAGTTGGTTGTTTTACCAAGTACTATGCTTGGCTGTGATTATTAGTTTTGATTTCACTGTAGCTGGGGAAATAAAAGTTGCCCTTAAGTGAGTGTGTAACTGTGACCTAAGATGTCCTTTTCCATCCTGATACCAGTCAGGTAAAATTATAGATTCGTAGTAGCAAAGGTATCTTTTCATTTTATACTTGTTCTTTTGGTCTTTCTAGAATTCTGTAGACTAATCTTCCAATGTCAGGAAAGGGCTCCTACTCCCATGTTCAAGGTGGAAAAGCTGAGCCACAGTGCTTGATTTTTAACTAAGGCCATAGTTAGGAGTTGACTCGGTTAGAATTTATTTCAGGGAGAGGATAAAAAGGCGTTTCTGTCATCTCACTGCCTAGAGAAGTCACACTGCTGCTTTTTTCCTTAGTCTTTCATTCAGTTGCAATTCTAAAAATCCTAAACCTCTCGAGTTCCACGGTTCCTCAGACCAAGCTGCTTTCTGCTGCTAGGCAGGCAGTTTTGGTGCCGTACCTTCCCTTTACACATAAATCACTGCGGTCAGTTGGTGCCATCTAGTGGGACACTCCCGACTGACTGGCCTCTTCCCAAGTTTCTTTGCCCGGAGTCTGACATGAACATAGTATGTAAGACTATCCTCACTGTAATATTCCTGCAGTTTTGGGTGGGTTTTTTGGTTTGTTTTTTTTTGAAGTCTTTCTTAAGCTTGCACCCTTTAAGGATCCTTTACTCTAATGTTGCTTAAAGCTTAAGTAGCTAATTGCCTGTTCTCAAGAGAGTTGTCTTTAAATGGCTACTCGTGTTTTTCATGCGTAACCCATGGCTCATATCCTTAGCATCTCTGAGTCTTAACTACAGTGAGAATCGCCTGGGTCATCAGATTAAGTTGCATAGAATTATTTTTGGATAATTTGACTCCTCGGTGTTTAGGGAATGAACAACAGAGACTTGATTCCCTAATGCATTAGTAGTTAGTTACGCCATATGCACTACTGTTGAGAGCACGTTTTATATGTAAGAGTATCTAAAATTAAGTGGTTTAGTTGTGTTGATGTACCACCTTCTATCGCACTGCATTCCGGAGTGCTTTACAGAGCGTAGGTACAGGAAGACCACTAAAACACAAGCGCTCTGTATGGAGCTTTTCCCACTGCCAGAAGGCTGCCGCCGCTGGGTGGGAGCGTGCAGCCCTTCTCCAACCGGAGCAAGTGCCATTGCGTAAGTACCAGGCAGGAAATGAGTACTGTACCTAATTGAAACTGGAGGAGGAATTTGCGTAGGCAGCCTGTAATTACCTAAATTGGAATTTAACATAAGGCACTTGGGCCAACACCTCTTCTTGTTCTGATTTTTTTTTTGAGTGTCGTGAGATGGTGTGATGGTTTAAATTTTGCTTTTATCATGTATTATTGCTTTTATATACTATTCGAGTCCAGTAGGGTTTTACTAGAATACACAAGTATATTTAAGACTCAAACATTATGGAATTGAAGGTCAGTTCCTTGAATCATGACCAGCGTTTCCTAAAGCACAATGGATTTACTTTAGAAGTCGCCTGTTGCATGGAGTGACCCTGCTTAACTTGTTAGACCTAACTGAAACTTAGAACAAAGTTCCTTCCGTTCTCGAGGGTGGGGAAGCCAGTATAATTGATAGGTGTGGTACAGTACTCTAGTGCCAAATTTTATTTCTAAGCATTTTTTCCACTTTTCCCTCCCTCACAGCTTATTGTAAAATGTAAGAATTCCTGCCAGCTATTAATGTAAGGGGTATGAAGCAAGAGAAAATGATGCAAGGAATGTAACAAATGTGGGCTAGCAAGGATCATATCAAGAAGTATGTTTTAGTGAGGTATTAAGGGATGAGATGAATGGATGGATGTGAGACGCGCAAGAGAAGGAAGGAGCGAAGTCCCTAGTTGAGAACATATCACAGGAAAGGCATCTGATGGAGCAACTTCTTGAAATGGGTGGAACAGGAATATATCACAAAATTAAGCCTGAATTAATTTCAGGCACCCCTAGTGAGCACTGTTTTCTGCCACCGTGCCTGTTGGAGGGAATTTAAGGTTTGGCACGTGCAGTGCAGTATTAGGGCTAGGAAGCCACTGCCTAAAACGTAGCTTTTAGAAAGTGGAATTATGCAAGTTTGGAGGTTTTTGTTTTTCAAACAGTTCATCCTGAACAAGCTAACTGCAGGTGTGACTTCTAATGTCAAAGATGCATTCAGCAGAGGTGTTAAGCTTTTTTCCCCCCTCACCTCCAGAATGAGGAAAGAAAAGCTGCTTAAGAAGTTTAGAAGGTCTCGGGGAATGTGGAGATGATAAATCAGAATAGTGGAGCTGCTTGTACAAATGTAGAGGTGATGGGGGATTCCCACAGTGTGCCTGGCAAGCTGAATTTACCCACAGAGTAGACTTGCCCTATGTGTGGCTCTGTATTTCTCCTGGCGAATGTTCTCCTTATAAAACAAAGATGGAAAAATTAAAGATGAGGGAATGATGAAGCCTTTTGAGTTTTTTAAAAAACCCAAAACTTACCATGCCAAAAATGATTAGGCAAAATGTTAGGTTTTAAGTTCAGCTGCTCGGAATTAACCTGAGAACTTGTTGAAGGTATTATTCACTTGGCTGAGGGGAGTTCCTGGAGACTTCAGGAATCAAAAGCTGCTGTGATAACTGTCTTGTCTCTGATGCTTTCTTAGCCAAAATAGTAGAAAATAAGGCAAGTTGTACACCAAAGGATACTCATGGCAAATCTGGCATAGGCAACAATAGAGTGTAGAAGTCTTAACTTATTCTTATGCTAATCAGCAGTTTGACTGTATTATCTTGCTGCATAAATATCTAGTTCTGGCTTCTGCCTGCAGCTTTGAAAAGCATTCTGTACCCTGCATGTGTATCTTGATCATTTAATTCTCTTTCTAGAACAAAACCCAGTCTCACAGTAGGGGAGAATACAATGTTTACAGTACCTTTCAAAGCCATGAACCAGAGTTTGACTACTTGAAAAGTTTAGAAATCGAAGAGAAGATCAACAAAATTAGGTGGTTACCCCAGAAAAATGCTGCTCAGTTTTTATTGTCTACAAACGGTAAGTTATGACTTAACAATTTTGCACGGCAGCTCATTGTTACATAGGTTCACTATTAGGAGTTTGTCTAACCCTCTCCACTTCCAAAAGGCTGGAAACAAGTGTGTTTAAAATGGGAGTCTCTAGGGATGTGGCTATGCAAGAGTTGTGCTGTTTAACCGAGATGCTGTTCTGGCTTGCCTGGATACAGAAGCCCACACAGCATGGGGAGGTATATTAGTTGTTTCGGATTGGGTTGCTTCATAGCAAAGGGCTTAGCTAATCTGTCATTCAGTACGTTCGTGTGTGTATAACTAACCATGTGAGAGCTTATATTAGTCATTCATAACAATCCTGATTCTAACTGAAACTTGCTATAACTTTTATAAAAAGAGCAAGCTGTGGAGGAGGTATTTTTAATGCTTTTTATCTTGTCTTGTTTTCTCCAAGCGGTATTTTTGTCTTTTTCGGTACACGTAGGTGGTCTTGTCTTGTTTGAAGGCTTCAAATTAAAGTGCTTCAACTGTGAAGACTAGTACCTTTGCTAGAGCTTTGATTTTTAACTGTGGCTGGTTTATTTCAGATAAAACAATAAAATTATGGAAAATCAGTGAAAGGGACAAAAGACCAGAGGGTTATAATTTAAAGGAAGAAGATGGACGGTATAGGGATCCTACTACAGTTACAACACTACGGGTGAGTACTTCAGCCCCTGTGAATTAGCCACACTCAGGTGACTTCTCTTCTCCCTCCCCCCTGGAACACAGACTAGCCTGTGGCTCAGTAGCTGCCCCGTCAGATTATGAACTTTACATTTTTTGTGATGCCACTTGGCAGATACATTGACTTCAGAGGTGTGATTTTTGAGATATATTATTCAGCTTGGTGTACTGAAGGGCTGTGATTATGTCTGCCAGTGTGTTTGTAGTAAATTTGCGTCTCAGACCTCCATTGCTTTGTATTCTGCAGGTGCCAGTATTCAGGCCCATGGACCTCATGGTTGAAGCTAGTCCGCGAAGAATATTTGCCAACGCTCACACGTATCACATCAATTCCATCTCCATTAATAGCGATTACGAAACGTACTTATCTGCAGATGACTTGCGGATTAACCTGTGGCACCTAGAAATAACGGACAGAAGTTTTAGTATCTTTTTTTGCATTGTTTTGATTGATGGGAACAGTTCGGTTGGGTTTTATTTCCTTTCACGGGAAGCATTTTGTCTGGCATGTTTCCTGGTTATTTCTCCCTAGTAGTTGTAAGGGCTTTTACTTCTGGAGAGGTAGCTAAGCAGGAGCAATATATGAGCAATGCACGGTGAAAACCAAAGAAAAAAGCTTAAGGTTTGAAGTGAGATGAGCAATTGTGGAATACAGCATTACAGTAAACTACCTTGCGAAAATGATCTTGACTTGTGGTAAGAAGCAAGTCAGAAGTACCATCTTTATGTCGAGTGTTTATTTTTTTTACCTTCTAACCTAACCATCTGCCCCTCTCGCATGTGTACCTACAAATGTTGCTGGCAGCAGGATCACAGAAATATGCGTTCAGTCCCATGGCTGGGAGCAGAGATTTGTGGGCAGATCGTCAGGATGCTGAGCAGAAACCACACATAAAGAAATTGCCTTCTTTACAATGTAGTAGTGTAATTAGTATTTAAGCAAAATAAAGTTCTATGTGAAAAAACTTGGGTGACATCTATGTAGTGTATGTAGATCAACATGACATCTATGTAGTATAGAATTAATTACCGCTGAAGTGGCGCAAAAAATAAAGCAGGCTTGTGCTGTTACAAAATTAACCTCAAACTGATAGAGAATGCAGTGTTACGGTCTTGCTTTCTGGACAAATTGTGGAACTTAAAATTAACTTTTATCTGTTTTTTGACTGGGTTCCGCAGTCTGTGGCCTGGAAGTCTTGCCCTGCTTCTATATTTCAAGCATTATTTTGCTTTTATGGGCTTGCTTTAATTCTGTTTGGCTATTTCAGAGGTACTTTGGTCAATGGAAGAAGCATTGCTGAATACGTTCAAAGCTGAAAATTAAGTAATGAGAACTGGCGAAAATTTCTTAACAAAATGCTGTAGATATTGTAGATATTAAGCCTGCCAACATGGAAGAGCTCACAGAGGTGATAACAGCGGCAGAGTTCCACCCAAACAGCTGTAATACCTTTGTGTACAGCAGCAGTAAAGGAACGATTCGTCTCTGCGATATGAGAGCATCAGCGCTCTGTGACAGACACTCAAAATGTAAGTTCTGCCCTGCATTTATTGTCTTTGTGTGGAATATGGTATCTTGCTGTTAGATGAAACCAAGCACTCAATAAGAGTCTGTTAAACACCGAAGCGTGTGTGTCCGTGTTTGTATTGGATTTCTGTAGTATATTGAATAGATCTAAAACCTAAAATCTAAATGAATCTTAAGATCAGATTCATATTTTGCCAGAGTAAAAGTAGTGAATAAAATTATTAGCAACTTAAGAGGGGGAGTCTGCCTAGACAATAGGACTCGGAATGGCTTTCTGCAGACTTCAGGAGGTCAAATGAGAGTTGAGTTTGGTCCGTAATTTGTGCTTGTTATCTTACATGTGTAAATGAAGAATCCGAATACTAGCGAGTAGTTCAGTTATTTAGAAGCTGACCTTGACTTGTGATGATAATGAAATATTTCAGAGTATGGCAATTGTGTTATAAGGCTTTCTTGTTAAAAGTTATTGTATATGGTGCGGTCAGACTAGCCCAATGTGGCAAGCTTACTGAGAAAATGTTAACCTAATTTGGGTGTATCTTGTATTGGAAGAGGCATAAACTTACCTCTTGAAATGCCTATCTTCTTTTTGTACAGTGTTTGAAGAACCAGAAGATCCTAGCAACAGATCATTTTTCTCTGAAATCATCTCTTCCATATCTGATGTCAAATTTAGCCATAGTGGTCGATATATGATGACTAGAGATTACCTGTCAGTGAAGATCTGGGATTTAAATATGGAAAATAGACCTGTGGAAACATACCAGGTATTCAGTGAAGATGATGTAGGCTAGAAATTAAAACCTTGAAGGATGCTGCGTCTTACTAATAGTCTTGATGTGGCAGTTAAACTTTTGTCTATAGATCACTATGTCCAAAGCAAAGCATCAATGAGATTTGTGGGTTCCACACAAGTGGTAAAGGATCTTGCTATTTGCAGGCTGATTGGGTATGAAAAAGCCTCCCCCTTGTACAGTGGAAATGTGGAAAGATAATCTTCAGCCATGAGATAGCGCATCTCTCTTAGAGTCTTCAGTTGGCTTTATATTCTCCTGGTCTTTCCTGGAGAAAATAGGAGGTAAAACACTTCCTTGGCAGGAAATGGTTTTAGCTGGCACTGAAAATTGCTGTGGTGTTTTCTTCGTAAGAAAACTTGTGAAGGGAATACTCTTCATCATACGCAGGAGGAAGATCAGCCACAAAAGCATGATTTTTAGCAATAAGCAAAATCTGTTAAGTCTTTTCAGATATCTGAAAGGGTAGTGAGGGTAAAACAACTGCTCAGAGAGAGCAAGCACTCTGAAGAATGGCCGAGTTTGGGGAGATGTCTCTCTCCCCACCCTAAGTGACTTGCTGCTATTTGCATTCATTTGGAATCTCTGTAGAGCAGCATATGTTAATTTATGCATCTATTAATTTTGCTCTTCATCCATGCAGTCAGAGGAGGGAGCTGCGTGTGCTCCTGTGGGTAGGGTGTTAGCACTGTCAGACACTTAATTACTTTTGGAAGAGAATCGATGAAGGTTATTTTACAGGTATGCAAGTTCAGTATTCATTCAGTTTATCTAACTAATCTTTTTCCAGGTGCATGAATACCTCAGAAGTAAACTTTGTTCACTGTATGAGAACGATTGCATTTTTGACAAATTTGAATGCTGTTGGAACGGATCAGACAGGCAAGTTTAATTCTTCTCTATATGCACTTAAGACCTTCCCAAGTTACTCTTAAAATGGGCAACTTGAAGCATGACCTCAAGTATCCGTCTGGTTTTATTCATGGACTGGCTTGGATAATATTTTAGTAATTCAGTAGACTTTAAGTGTGTATATGAGCTCTTAACCCTCGAAGCTGTAGCATAGGATTACAGAAAATTGCCTTAGTGTGCTGAAGTGTTGTAGAATTTGACTAGAAATTGAGTTTTGTCACTTTGAACTGGTGAAATACTACCAATATCTCAATCCACTGCTAGGTTTATTATCCCCAGTGTTTATCTATTTGGGGTTGTTCCCCCCACACCCTGTGTCACCTGTTATGATCCAACTTTGGAATGATTGGTATGGGAATAATACCCATGTACTCAATCCCTGTTGTCTGATGGATGCTCTGCCTGTAAGAACCGCCATCAGGGCTGTTGTGTGTGTTTTCTGGTTAAGTTGCTTTGTCAAAAGGTAAAACACTTGGGGAAAAACCTTCTAGGAATTTTCTTTCTTACAAGGAGTTGTCAAGTTTGCTTTGCTCGGGCATGGTTGACTAGCCAGTAATACCATTTAAGACAGCTATTGCTTTTTTGTTAAACATGTCATTAAATGCTAGATCTAAATCAGTACATTGTTTCCCTATTAGTATTGTCAGGCATAGCTTTTTTTTTTCAACTCAGTATCTGTCTGCTCAAATATTTTTTTGAGACAAAGGACAGGGAAACTTCTAAATGTATTTGTCTTACTGAAAACCTGATACAAAATAAGGATCTTCTCTAAGGTATTACCACAAACTAGGTATGTTAGTACCTAAACTCATGCAACTTGTGTGTAGCTAAAACTAGCTGTCTAAAAATCCAGTGTATTTGGCTTCTGTTAGATCACTTGCCACGTGCATGAGAAGCAAATTTGAATGGTGACATTCAAATTGAAGGCCTTAGATAACAAAGTGTGTACCTTGAAAGGTCCAGTTAAGGAAAAAGATACCTTTTAAAAAAATCTATAAAACATTTGATTGCCTTAGTCTCACTTTAGATTGTAGAAGGCATGGGCAAGGATGCCTGCTTTCTGCTTATGTAGTATGGTGTGATCTAAGCTGGGACCCCAAAAGGGAGTCATAAAAAAGAAGTTATTTTCAACAGAACTGTTACTTTCTTCCTTCCCCCCCCTCTTGCAGCATTGTCATGACGGGATCTTACAACAACTTCTTCAGAATGTTTGACAGAAACACAAAGCGAGACATCACCTTAGAGGCGTCCCGGGAAAACAATAAACCCCGTACCGTTTTGAAGCCACGGAAAGTATGCGCAAGTGGTAAGCGAAAGAAGGATGAAATCAGTGTTGACAGCCTAGACTTCAACAAGAAGATTCTACACACAGCCTGGCATCCCAAGGAAAACATCATTGCTGTAGCTACTACAAACAACTTGTATATATTTCAAGACAAAATGAATTAGGGTTGGCATTCCTAACTGAAGAGTCCACTTCCTGCATAGTTGAAATAGTTGAATCTAGCATTTGTACCTGTAAATGAAAGAGAATGAGAGGTCCATTATGGCACCCCTTTCCAGTGTTTAAAAACGTGCCATATGACAACACACTTTTATAGCTACATGGAGAAAGCTCTGTTGATCCGTCACTGCGTTCTTCTCCATGTCTGCTAGCCATTTAGGTGAGGATAGGGCACTTTTTAATTTAAATGACTACTTGCACCATCTTGCCTAATGGACTAGATTGGACTGTATCAACATCGGTTTACTCCACTTTTTATGCCTTCCATTGTGATGACGTCAAACACAGGGAAAGCCTTCAATCATGCTATGGGATTTAATTGTGTAACCTCATTACTGTATCATTTGTGGCCCCCTTTTTTTATTAAATACAGCTCATTCTTGCTGTGGCTTGTAGCATTCCTCCTCCTTCTGGCCTCCTGGACTCCCCCTTTCCCGTTCATCCCCCTCCACCTAGCTTTGGTGGTGGTGTATAGAAAAAAAAAAAAAACAAACAAAATAAAGCACATGAAATGGGTCCGTTTGGGGTCAGTGGTAAAGGGGGTCTGTGTTGCAACAAATGTTTTAATAAACAGTTGACTGTAATCACTCCTTGCCATGTCTGGCACCAAAAAAGAGAAAATAAGGAAAAAAACAAACAAACTACTGAATAAAAGTGACAAAGAATGGAGAATCTGTTTTCTTTTTTTTAATCTACCTCTTTATACAAATACTCTGTGTTTTACCTTAGATGCATGAAAATAAAATGATGTTTTTTGTAATGATTTTAACCAGTATTAATTATTTTTCACGGGAATGAAGAGAGGGAGGGATTTCACAAGTATCTGCATTCACTCATGAATGACAAGAACACCAGCTGTAGTATGCGCTGACCACTTCCATGTCAAAACCATAAACTGCTGTCAGATTTTGCCGTGATCTGAACAGGTCAGTTACTGTTCCAGTATCTTTGAAGGCTCTTTTTTAAAAACTATTGCTTAAATTGGAACAGGGATAGAATTTTCAGGTTTTAAAATCCATTTTATGGGACTAACGTCTTAATGTTTAGTTTCGTCCTGGTTTCTTTAATGCCTTGGTTTAGGATATAATACCTTTAATGCCTTGTTTAGAGTACGAAGTCCCTTGTGGCTTTTTAAAAAGTTGTCTGAATTCTTGTCTGGCAGTATGATGTTATGTAGTACAAAATACCAAGTGATTACATAGATAATTACTACACTGCATTCTGAGATGCTCTATTTTCTGTATTTTATTGCTATCAGTAACTGAGTGGAAATGTAGTTTTACCATGCAAGTGTTTCTTCTGGCTTTTGGCTTTGCGAAGTTACCGCACTTACGGAAATGTTAAATGGTGCAACGATCTGAAAATACGTGGAGTACAGAAGCTGCATGAAATAAGTGTTCATAGATATTTGAGAGATTTAAACTCTTCAGCAAATAAGGCTTATCCAAAGATGAACTAGATATTGATGCTTTATAAGGCTCATGAGTTTTTACCTCCAGATATTTTTGCTACTTGTGCTTTTAGGTTTATTCTTCCTTCACGGAAATGTTCAGAATGAAGTTTAAAGTCATAGTGAACTTACCTTGACTGGGAGAATTTTCACTTTTCGGTTACCTATATTTAAATTACTTCTGTGGCTTAGTTATAGGTAGTTACTATAATGCCTCTATTATTTGATCAACTAAGATACTGTTTCTGCTGTAAAGTTATGGCTGGGTTAGAGGTTGTTAACAAGACTACTATTGCAGTCGTACTTTAATTTCTTTAAGTCCTTGGTGCGGTGGTTTGAAAATGTAAAAATTCTAATATTTATTAGATCTGGTTCTCTTAAATACAGTATTTGTCTTGTAACATGCATGCCTGACCATGAGCCTTTGTAAGGATTTTACTTTTTTTTTTTCACCTGTTAGCCTTGTAAAAAAAAAAAAAATTGAACTGCCCCAGGGACAGCAGCTGTTCTCCAATGGGTGAATAAACCAATAGGCCCTACTCCTCCTTACATAGCATGTGACTAATTTTACTCAAATGACTATACTTGCTAATAGTTAAGGAAACGACGTGTTGAGTAACGTTAATCATGTGGATAGTTGTTTACAGGATCAGGGCCAAAAGGTTTATTCTTATCACAAGGGCACAGAGGTAATTGGACACTTCTTTTGCATCAGAGCTGGTACAATTCATCTCCATTTTGTGAAGAACGGCGTAGGTTTAATGACTGCTGTTTGGGAAAGATTGGGGGTCCTGGTATCGAGACTGCTGCTCTGGTGTGGATCTGTATATCCTGAATGATGCACTGAATACTGGAGAAGTTGCTTAGCACAGACACAAAAGGAAGTGAGGATGTGAAGACCACACAGAACTGGACAGGTAGATCTCACATAGAACAAAGCGCAGCCTTCTAGCAATACTACATTCAAGCGAAACTGCCTCTCGGACCTCAGCTGTGCATGTTGGGATGGAATCGGGGGTTTTAAAGCTAGTCTGGGGAAAGATTTTTGGTTTTATCAGTAGCAGTGATCCCTAGCATGTCATCTGAGGTTTGATTTTTATCCTCACCAAAACCAGCTACTGACTTTGGTGTCATACTATCCAACTAGATAATTCTCTAAGCACACTGTCCATTGACATATGCTGTAAATCTTATATTTTATTAATAAAAGTATGCATAGAATATATTTTGTCAGGTTGCTTTTTATCCTCTTTCCCTCTCTTTTTCTCTATTTACAGCGATTTCTGCAATTACTGATCTCTTCCCTGCTGCTTGTTGAAGGGAACCCCATTCTGCTAGCTTCTGTGTTGCTATTTCTGGGCCTTATCCTGGACAGCCTGCCAGGCAGGGGGGTGCTGGGGTAATGCTGCTCTCCACCAACATGCAGAATTACCGAAAAGCAGCCGCTCCATTCTAGCTGCCTCTTCCCATGCCCAGTGAAACCAGTGCAAATTATCAATCCTCAGTCCTTGAATACCAGATGGCAGACAGAAAAGGAGTTCTGTTCCCTTGTGTCTTGTCTTGAAGCCAGCGATGCTACCTAAACGCTAACCACTACCGCTTCAGTGGGCAGCAAAACTACAACCCCACTAAACCACAGCGACACTGTTGCTGGCAATTAACACTCAGTGTAAGTTGGTTATCGGGCTGATACAATGCTGAGGTGTGGGCCAGTTCTGTGGCTGAAGTCCCTTCACTGTTTTCCTGCTGAGAAGCGTCTGCTGCCTTGAAAACATGTTTAATATGGAGCAACACTCTGCTTGCCCTGACTGTTGAGGCAGGGCTGTAACTTCTACTCCAGCATTTATTTTTTTGAGCACATATTCTTTTATTCTCAGCCTAATTGGCAAAAGCTCAGTTAGTGCTGGTAAGCAGAAAGCTGTACTTTTTCCCCTGTTTTGCAGAGGGGCTGCTGGGATGATGGAATACTGGTATTTTTACTGGTAGCTCTGGAATTGGTTGTTCTTGGGCATGACATAGCTAGGAACTGGTTTCCTGTGCACTGGTCTCTAGCTCTTCATCTCAGGCTGTAGAAAGCTGTATGGCCTCATTCACAGTGTACGCTTCTGACTGTAATCGAAGAAAAAGATGTTTCCTTTCGCCCTTTCCCACGTAATCAGCTGTAAACCGAAGGATCAGTGTACGGAATTGGGGTGGGGAGAGGCGTGCTGGAAGTGAGGTGCTGTGTAATGGCTGTTGGTGTCTTGAGTGATTTGTATATGTTTGCTAAGAGCAAACATCTTATTGAACCTGGTATAGAAAAGTTTGGGCATGTAAAAACAAGCAGTGGAAGAAAGCGATAGGAGTGGCTGGAATAAAAAACCAGTAAGCATTCCTTCATACTGTGATACAGCTGACAGACTAAGAAACAGTGTGAATTCCACTGCTCTACACAGTTTACCCTTGAATTTTAATAATCCCAACCTTTTGCAAATAATTCATCTATTGTTTCTCTTTTACAAGAAAACGCTGTCAGTTCTTTCTGATGCGGGTTTGTCTGTGTCTGTGCTCGCCACTAGGAGGCAAAATGTCACCAACGAGAAGTGGGTGCTTCAAAAATGCAAGGGCTCGAGGTTAGATGTTGGGACTATCCCTCGAACCCATCCTTGGAATGGCCAGTGGTCCACACAGGCTGTATGTTTGATCAGTTGCTGCTAAATATAAAATACCGGAAAAGCCTTTCCAGTACACATCATCGCTGTCTCCAGCATAAAGAAACCAGCGGAGGTGTGTAGGAAAAGATTGGCATATATCATGGCAACGGGTTAGCATTTTTTTTTTAAATTTGGGGCATAGAAATACTAAATGAAGAAATAAAAGTAAGCGTAGCACGTTGATGTCTTTAGATAGTTCTGTAGTTAAACCACTTCAAACTTTGAGAACCATGAGAATAAAACAATGGGATTTGGCTCAGCTCTTTGAGATGAATCGCGTGGGTTGTTACTTCTTTAACTTCAATCACCTTAAAGGCTTTCTATCACTTTCTAGAAGAACCACCTTTTTATTGTACTTCAGTACAAAAGGCCTATCCCAGAAGCTTATGGCCATTGTTTCTCTTCTATTAACATGTGGTTTTTCTGTCCCTCCAACCTTGCTATTGTCATAGCCTTTTCCATCCAAGGATTCAAATTACTTTACAAACATTAATTACATCATTCCACTGCCTTAAGGAACCTGTGTAGTGGTTAGAGCACAGGGCTGAAAGTCAGGACTTGTGAATGCTATTTCTGGCGCTGCATTGACTCACTCTATAATCTTGATCAATTTATTTCTGACTCAGAAGTTTTAATAGTCCCACTTTGCTGATAAATATTCATGCCACAAGCATTATGGCAGATGCTTCCTGAATGATGGAGATGACAAATGCTCATGATGCTAGCCTGTGATTGTTAGGGTTCCAAAGTAGGATAGGGCTACTTTTCTATTCAAAATCAGAAGTAGATCATTGTTCTGATTCCAGTCTAGCATGTATCTGCGGCCCTTCTACCTGTAAACAGCTGTTTTATTAAATTATTTAAATTACTGCTTTCTTTTTACTACATGTAGCTAATTCTGTTCCAGCGATATCCCTGGGACATCCGGATTTTCTACAAAATTAGACATTAGATAGTCACGCAGGCTATGTAGTCAATTTGGTAAGAAAGAACAGCGTTACAAAAGGTGGATTTCTAATGTCCACACTTCATGATTTGGGGACTTGTCAACACAGCATAGATGAATAGAGGATGAAAAACATGTGAAACCAGTACTCTAGTATGGGACAATTGTGACAGTTGTACATACAGGCTTTTTCTGTAGCTTGAAATAGTTCTGACACAAACAGAAACAAAAAAAATGTTATTTCTTTGCATGTGTAATAGGCAGATAACAACTAAGGAACACTACTGGAAACGTATCTGTGTGACTCCAGTCTCCACTGATGGTACTAGTTACTGAACTCCTACCGTGGGTACAGTAATATCAAAAAACCCCAATTCATATTCTTATGGCTGCTGATGGGAGAGGTTTATGATGTAAAAGGCTTCTTTACTGCTGTTGGGGAGCAAAATGCTTATATATATGTGTGTGAGATGAGATATAAGTTACAAAGTTCCACCATAAAGACTACGCCTCAAAATAAACCTTGAAGTTTAAGTGTTGTCAAATAGAATGAAGTTAGTAAAGATGATTTCTCAAGCTGTGAAGGTGAATTAAACAATCATCTGTGAGACAGTTCGTCTTGCTGGTTCTTTTTATTAGAGAATGTGAGTGAAAAATGAGATTAGTAACAGAAGAATCCTAGTAAAGGCTCTGCAAACCACCATACCAAATAGCTATGAAAAGTCTCTCTGCCTTGAGGAATAGACTTGATTTTCAAGATAAAACTGACTCTTCTCTTGAAATTAATAATTTAGAAGAACCTTATTTTCTATATATGATCATTTCATGAAAGCAACTTAGAATAGATAATTGGTACAGAAGCTGCTTATGTTACGACTGAAAAAACCTCAGCAGGGTAAGGCTGATGTTTGTATCTGTATCTCTGCATTTGAAAGTCTCTCCCATGGAAATTCAGTGCTACTCCCATTCTCATCACAGCAGTATGCGCATAAATAGCCTGAGGTTGTGTCTTCATTTTCATACTGAAAGGCAACTGCAGCGCACACTAATAATTTCACTTTTTACAGCTATACTTTTGCGTCCCAGTTAAGAACAAGTCCCATTTTGTTACATAGATGCCATCGTCTCTTATCTTAACTATCTGACAGTAATTAAAAAAAATGCCATGCACGAGGTCGGTTTGTCTGCTAAACACTATCATTTCAGATGGGTATTACTTTTAATCCTAAAAACCACTGGTTCTTTTAGGGTGTCTTAACTATATTTCACGGACCTAATACTTGGCTTAAAATTACCTAAGGCCAAAGCAAGGCTGATGAGAGGGGAAAGAAGTGTTGGGAGCCTCATACCATTGCGCTGTGCAGGTCTGACAGGTTACCTCACGCCTGTTGTGCTCAGGAAGGAGGATTTGCTGCAATCCCTCATGAGGAAACACCTCTGAGCTGGAGGCCCGATGGGTATGGTGGTACAGGTTGACAGCACAGAGCTGTGAAGGCTGATCCCGTTCTCTCTGGAAGCAGAATAGGATAGGTGATGTCCGATGAGATGTAAAGAGTTGTGTGGGGAGGGCCAGGTGCCCTCCAGATGCCATCCAGAGGGACCTGGACAGGCCTGAGAGGGGGTCCCGTGCCAACCTCATGAAGTTCAACCAGGCCAAGTGCAAGGTCCTGCTCATGGGTTGGGGCAATCCCAAGCACAACCACAGGCTGGGTGGAGAACGGACTAAGAGCAGCCCTGAGGAGAAGGACTTGGGGCTGTTGGTGGATGACACACTCAACATGCCCCAGCAACGTGCACTGGCAGCACAGAACCCCCCGCAGCCTGGGCTGCACCCCCAGAGGGTGGGCAGGGGGGCAAGGGGGGGATTCTGCCCCTCTGCTCCGCTGGGTGAGACCCCCCCGCAGTGCTGCCCCCAGCGCTGGGGCACCCACAGCAGAAGGAGACGGAGCTGTTGGAGCGGGGACAGAGGAGGCCCCGGAGATGCTGGGGGGGCTGGAGCCCCTCTGCTGTGGGGACAGGCTGGGAGAGCTGGGGGGGGTCAGCCTGGAGAAGAGAAGGCTCCGGGAGACCTTGGAGTCCCTTCCAGGCCCTCAAGGGGCTCCAGGAAACACAGGGATGGACTCTGGATCAGGGTGTGGGTTGACAGGAGGAGGAGGAGTGGTTCTAAACTGAAAAAGGGAAGATTTAGAGTAGAAGTTATCACGAAATTCTTTACCGTGTGGGTGGTGAGCCCCTGGCCCAGGTTGCCCAGAGAAGCTGTGGCTGCCCCATCCCTGGAGGGGTTCAAGGCCAGGTTGGACGGGGCTTGGAGCCACCTGGGCTGGTGGGAGATGTCCCTGCCCAGGGCAGGGGTGGGCACTGGGTGACCTTTAAGGTCCCTTCCAGCCCAATTCGACGCGGGGCTCCTGAGGCGCGTCCCGCCCCTCTCCCCTCACAGCCCGGCGCACGCGCGGCGGCGGCGGCGGGACGTGCGCCGGCACGGTGAGCCCCATGGTGCGCGGCACGCGCGGCGGGGCGGGCGGCGCATGCGCAGCCCCCCGAGGGCGGGAGC
>VXBO01009601.1:191019-245150 GCA_013400135.1 Rhinoptilus africanus
TTTGGGCGGGGCCCGCCTGAGGGGGAGCGGGGCGGGAAGATGGCGGGGGGTCCCCGGGGCCGGGAGAGCCCAGGGGGCTGTGGGGAGAGGAGTGGGGGCTGCCCGCCCGAGGAGGGGTGAGGTGCCGTTTGGGGGGGTCGCAGGCCCTGGCCGGTGGGGTTCGGGGCCTCGCAGGAGGGCCGAGGCGGATGAGCCTCGGCGGGCGCAGCCGAAGGAAGGAGGCAGCGCCGTGGAGCAGGAGCAGGTTTGTTCCGTGGTTAGACGGAGTTTATTCGGCGGCTGGCGTTACCAGCTAAGATGGGGATACAGCAGGGTAGGGGGAGGAGCGTGACTGTGGGAATGAGTTTATTCAGTGGCTGAGTCAATACCACTGACGTGAGCTATTTTCCTCTATATCCGGCATCTCTGTCAGCTGCTCTGCTGCATCCTTTTGTTCCTAGGATAACACTAGTAAGGCACGTCGGTGGGTTTTATGTAGCCTCTTGTACTTGGCAGATGCTTTTCACTCATTTTCACCGGCATCTTCAAAGTGTCCTCTCATTTGCTTGTAATTATTAAGGATACTGCAGTCGAAGAGGCGAATAAATTACATTAATGATTAACTGTTACCTTCGTGGTTTACAATGAAGTTAACCTGACCACGAAATACACTGGTTGGTTGATCTTCTATAACTCAATGGGAATTGTGTTAAAGAAGAATAAACTATGCCCATTTCACAACACTGCTATTGTGTTATGGTAACACTGCGTCTTGCGATAACGCAAGTTCACAACAATGTTCATCTGAGTCAAATAAGTGTTTTAGCAAAGCATTCAGGGCTGTTACATACTTAGATCACAATTATGCTGTCTTAAAGTTGCTGCATACCTACTGCCTAACTCTAATGCTAATGCTTACTTTAGAAAAGCTAATGCTTACTTTAGAAATGGCCATCTTTGCTTCTGTATTTGAATATTTCCTTTTTGCTTTCTGTTAGTATGTTAACTTTGTGGGAGACATTAATCTGCTGTAAGATAGGAGCACCAAGAGTTGAGCGCGCTGTAAGCCTGCGCTGGATCTGCCCACGTAGATCTTATTGCTGGATCAGCATGTAAAGGCTTAGGAAAAATCAATGTGATTACTGAAGGTGGCGAGCACAAGGTATGAGAGGAAATGTTTGATAGTCTGTGCTGCGTGAACAAAACAAATGCAAACAATCAGTTCCATGTAGGCTTAGTGCTGCTTTCAGATGTTCAGCTGCTCCACAATGCTTTGGTGTTATAGGTACATTTTCTGCTATTAAATAAGCTTTTCAGTGAACCTTTTCAGACTAATGAGCTTAGACACTCATTTTGTTCTGTATATCATTTGTGCAGGTTTAGGGCCTTTCATTCAAAGATCCCTTAGCACTTGAATCGAAGGTCAGAAGACCTGGGAGTAAAACTGGTAACTGAACCAGTGCTTTGTTGGGTTCACAAAAAAAAAAGGCTTGCTTGCTCTGTGAATTCTAGATGCTTCCTATATTTTAATTATTATAAACCTCTGTTACATATTGACAAAAAGAAGAAATCCCACCTTAGGCAGGAACCCGTCTATCTCTGTCATGGAAAATCTGCTTAATAATTACCATTATGGGAATCTGAACAGCTTTCTTAGTTCTCTTTTGATTTTTTTTTTAAGTTGGTTAATGGTGTACTTCATTGTAAAAGCGATATATCTTAGTTTATTCAGGTAGGCCATGGCTGGCTTCTTGGGAGCTACTAGTTTGGTATACTTTTACATATATAAAATGTATGTGTGTGTGTGTATGACATATATTGTCCTTGGTATCTCCACCCCACACACCCAAGTGAAATCAGAGTGCATAAATGAAATGAGACCCCTCTTCCCCAACACATTTAGCTCCTCTTGTTCCATAACTTGTCCACTGGTTATGGAAAAACATGTAATTAAAGTATATAAATCCATAGGGAAATAATTAGCCTTAGAGCATGGCCAAAATTAAAACAATTTTGGAGAAAAATACCATTCCTATAAACAGTTGTGGTTTGGTTGGGTTTTTTTCCCCCAAAGTGTGAGTTACATGATTTGCGAAGGGGGGAGAGTTCTATGGCATTTCTTGATTCTGTCACTCTTAATTTTACCATATTTCTACTTGACAGTAAAATGTGAAGTAGAGATATGGTAAAATTAAGAGTTCTCATGTGGGTGATTAATGTAACTTCCTTAGTTTTGAAGAAAGCTTGGTCGAGACCCACTCTCTGTTACTTGAGCAGTTTATTCTCAAAGATATTCCCGTGCATCTTTTTAAAGCAGAGAAGCAGAGATTTATGTTCCCTTTAATCAGAGTCTTCGAAACTACTGGGGCTTTATGGCTCCCTCTCCCAAACCGGTTGTGACTGCCAGTGGGAGTATGTAGCATGTTTTAGCTTGATGTCAGATTACGCTTCCTTGAATGTATTTTGACTCATTAAAAGTGAGGTCAGATGGAGAACGTGCTGCTTGTCATGTAAACTACTGCTCGACTCGTTGGTACTCTTTACTCACTGTTTAATTTGAGTGTTCTTCCTAGTATGGCCAGAACACGTTTTAGATAAACGGCAAGTTTTGTCAGTCTGGGGTAAACGTTAATGAAGATTTTGTTTGTGCATAAGCTTAAGTGCTGTGGAGGTGTGTTCAGTAGCTGCACGCTCGAGCAACCAGTTCTGATCATCTTGCGCTGGGCTTTGCCTCTGTGTGGTGTCAGAGGAAGACTTCTCCTTGCATCTTTGCCCTCTGTTCTTTTCACGTTGTTCATCACTCACTGCTGATTTTTTAATACATGTCTTTGCAGATCCTGACCATTATAATTCTCCCAGTAGATGCTCTCTACTCCAAAATGGTTATTTGGGACCATACGGATTTCTGGTCTAACTGTCTTCTAACTGCAGTTGCCACATGTCTTTTCTGCAGGTGTGGCCTCTTGCTGTAAAGGTGTTGCTACAAGGCAAATCTACCTTCCTGATGCAGTTCTTACAACGTGGCTTTTTTATTTTGAAATTTAGACTCCAGCAATCATCATAAATCTGAAATAATGCAGTCTCTGTGTCTCATACTGACTAGCCTGGGCAAAGGCTGCCTGTTCCCGGTTAACTCTTCATTACCTGAGAAGCCCAGTATGCAGTACAGAGTTGTGTACAACCACAGGACATACACCAAGAGCTCTGTGTACACCCTAAATTCCTTGTTTGTGAATGCAGCTTGGGGAAACCAGACTGTAAACCACCAGGGCTCTGAGGGTTTGGCATCAACAACTATGATGCTTCCATGGTCATCCATATAATGGCATAGTTAATAATTGGTCCCGAGGATAAAATCTGTTTCGGCTTCACAAAATCAAGTTGAAAATAGGTAAACTCATTATGATGTATGTCCCTTCCGGTGTCACTAATACAGTTCCCAGAGCCAAAACTTTGATATAGAAATAATTACAGGCACACTAAGGTGCTTGTCAGAAGCCAAGAAGTCAGTGTTAAAATTTAGAAGCCGTACAGTTAATGTTTGAAAAGTACTTTCAGCAGTTGTGTTTATATCTTTAGGCTTTCTTTCCTTTCTTCACTATTTTTACGTCAGTGATGAAGATGTCAACACCTTACAAAGTAAAAAAACGAACCAAATGCAAAAAATCTGAAAGTGCTCACCTTCAAGTGCTGTAAATTAAATTACGCACGAGTCATGATGATATAATATAAGCGTGCGAAATAGTTGTCTGACTGATAATGGGAAATAATGTTGCATTGAAAACAGTATACTTTTGAGAAATTGGAGATCTTTCCCTCTATAATCATGGCCAATAAAGTGGCTGTATGGTTAAATGATTCTTGCTATATATCTTAATGAGGAGGCTGGAATTGCAATTGGATAGGGAATATATTTAAATATTTGGAACAGATAGAACAGTAGAAGTTTATTCTGTCTTTAGCTCTCAGGACATGAAGTGGTATGTTTATGAATAAAGAATATTTCCCAAACTTATGAATTGAAACATGTCACTAATGAACATACTAGTAAATATTGTTTTATATTCCGTTACTTTGCACATTAAATGCATGTGAAGACATTTAAAAGCAAAAAGAAAAAATCCTCAACTTAACTACAGAGTATATTAACTTTTTAGCAGATGCTTTTACCATTCGCCATACACTTCTGCTCTTTTGTCAAATCTCAGTGCACCCATGGATATCGCATAGCTAGAACTACCAAAAAAAAAAGGGATAAACCACTAAATCTCAATTTGTAGATTATACAGCGTTCCCCTGCCTAAGGGGAGAAAGGAAAAAAAAAAAAAAGCCTGAAGTGATGGCATTGAAATGAGTAACTGTTACTACGTGTGGGAATTCTGGATTTCTCATGCTACTCAGTTCCTTATTTTGTCTTATTAGCAGTGAAATCTCTTAATCTAACTGCAATGACATGTATGTTAGCCTGGTATTTTAGCTGTGTGAGGGAACATAATGCCTGCCTCGAGCTTCCGATGGTTTGAGTTGTGGTATGACCCATTTATTAAGGTTATGGTGGGATCGGAGAGGTGACAGATGGCGTTGAATGGGAGATGTTTGTTAGAGGGCCAGGGCGAAGGAGGCTGAGTGAGGCCTGAGAACAGCAGTCTGCCTGATGTTTATAAAAATCAGGGTTTGATTCAGGGCCTTTGGAAGTAGAGGGAAGAAGGAAAATATAAAATTGCAGCTGGGGGAATGGTATAGAAGGGGGTTAGGGGTTGAAAATTTTGTTTCAAAATGGAATGTAGATTTAGAACAGGCAAGCAGGGTGGTTAGTGTAATTGAGTGATACATAGATAATTGAAGCTTCAAACTGCAGAGAGAAATGTGACCTATTAAAGTATTAATAGTTGAGGAGAGGGGGGACATTTTGTTTAACTAGGTCCAGAGGTAGGCAGCAACAAAACATAAACTTTTAGGGTGGTGTTTTTGATGAAAGAGGAAGAAACATGTCACTCCTGCCTCCCATACATGTTTATGTGCTTTTTCCCAGCAGCAGTGTATGTTATCTGAATTCGCCATATTCGTGTTTTTTTCTGTGTGTAATTGATAAACTTGAGGTGGGTTTTGGTTCCACTGCTTTTAATGAAATGACGTCTGCCTGGCCCAACAGGTTCCTGGGTGGAGTTACAGATGAACGGCAATGGCAATAGCAACGACAATGGCAATGGGAAAAACGGAGGTCTGGAACATGTCCCTTCATCATCCTCCATCCACAATGGAGACATGGAAAAAATTCTCCTGGACGCCCAGCATGAATCAGGACAGAGCAGTTCGAGAGGTAGTTCCCACTGTGACAGGTAAAGAAATGTTTGCTGTCCTGCATGCAGTTTATTGCAATTTTTGTCCTGTCGATGTTAATGGAGGGGTAAAGCTTTTTCTCAGGCTTAAGTTTGTCACGCTCTGATGTTTGGAGTACTCACTGGCTCATGCTAACTGGCTGTCAAATAAGACATCTGACTTGAAAAACACATTGTTGCAACAGAAAGCTAAGGAATCCAGGAGCAGGAAAGGCACATCAACACCACAGTTAAATTTCACATTGTCATAAATCACATATGGTTTAAAAAAATAGCTATATTTACTGGCTTGTTAATAATAAAGTTATGTACATGTGCTTTATATTTAGTAAAGCATAATAAAATGTATCACTGGACTTAACAGAAAAAAAGATTCTCAGAATTTGTACTCCGTGCTTTTCAGTATTCTACTTTTTTTTCCTGTGAAGGCAAAGTATTTCCTACCTAAATATAATCCTTCGAGGCACATGTGAGCCTTATATGGTCATTATACCTTTTTTCTAGAAAGTTTTGGGGCAGTTTTGGAAATCCTTGAGTGGTTTCTTTATATAACATGAGCTGTTCTGCTCCTACCTTCTTTGGTTTTGTGGGATGTAAGCTGTCTTGTCATGTCTACTGTGTAGCTTATATAAAGTGGTTGATCAGATAGAAAAGCTATTTAAAATGAGTTAGGCCTGATTTAATTACTGAATGTAGTAGACAGTTTTGAAAATAATCCATATGAGTATTTCAAGCAGAATGCTTCAGTTTATAGAAAATAAAGTTTGTTACATCTGTGGTGCTAAGAAACTAGCTATAAGTAGTTTAGCACTTTCCAGTCCAACCAGGAATGTTTGCTAGATGATGGCTGTGTAGGTTCTTTTACTAGCATAGCATTTTTTCAATCATTACCTGCATTTTCAGGGAATGAAGACAGATTCTTTTTATTTATTTAATTATTTTTCCTCACCATCTTAATTTTCCACTCGCTAACTTTTTGGTGATTCCTTTTCCATTTTGACAGTTGAAGTAACATGCAAGAAAGGGGAGGTACTTTGACATTTTGTGTTCATTTCTAAAAGTTCTAAACAGTAAGTTGCTCTGTGAGCGTGGTGTTTTGGGGTCTTTTTGAATGTTTCTAAATACACCTTTTTCAGGAAAGCTTAAGTCAGGTTAAAAAGCTACCCTTAGCATTTCAATGAGAGAGACTTGCATTGGTGTATCACGCAGTATTTTGTATTGTTCCTGACTTAAATTCTCTAGATTTTCCTTCGTTGAGGTGTGATAGGCGAGATTAATTTCTGGAGTAGATTACTAAATTTGTAATACTCAAAGTAAGGCTAACAAGGGGAATATGTATTGTTGCCAGACATTAGAAAGTGTTTTAATGTGTCATGTTTCCATGTGTAATGATACAAAAAAGGTATAATTCACAATACTGCCAGTCATCTAAAAGAGGGAAGGGATCTTAATCTTTTCTGTAGCAGTTGAAGTTTTGGGCAACGCTTTCTTTGCTTCAGTCGAAGGATGGTCAACCCTGTTGTGAAAGGTAGGATTATAAATGAAAAAACAAAAAGAAAAAAAGAAAAGATAAGCGGTTTTGGAAGACTTCTTAATACTGATATATGTGATCTGAGGGGTAGCGTAGTCTGTAACTCATCTGAACAGTGTGCAGAAGCGCACGTGGAAATGATTCAACTCAGGTGCTATTTACACTAATGATTCTTTAGGCGACAGAATGTAGTATGACCAAATGACATAATGAAATCAATTTCTCTTTAGCCCTTCACCTCAAGAAGATGGACAGATAACTTTTGATGTGGAAATGCACACAAGTAAAGACAGTAGTTCTCAGGTATTTTCTTCATTAACTTTTAAAAAATATTTTAAAGTTGTGGATATTGTATATAGATCATATATTTATATAGATCGGTATTGGAAGTACTTGAGGGGTAGAGCAAGCTCTCTGTCATGTTAAAAGGTCTAAAACATTACATACTTTATGTGTCAAAAAAGCACGTTAAACTACTGATTTCTAGGATTATTTTTTTTAAAACTGTGAGACCCTAAACTTAGCTGTTACCTGCAGTACAAGCAAATGAATTAATAAACCTGATTTATTCAAAATTTGGAGGTGTCCCTTAGTCATTTAGGTAAGGCTGTTTGCTTGTCTCGTGCTTTGTTCTTGCAGGTTTTTATTCATTTTTTTGTAATTTTTGAGACCTTTATATAGTACCCTTCTGTAAATAGGTACCGTAAATACTTTTTGTGCACTCCAGCTTATATCAGTCTAACTAAATTACCTTTTTAAGGGATTGTTTTCAGAATAAAGTTTTATCACATTAAAACACATTCCAGAACAATTATTTTTAATAAGGGGGCAAGGTTAGTAAAGTTTGTTTAGGCTTACGTTCTGTGTTAATTGAAATTTGACTTGTGGCGATTAATAGCCTTGGAGTGAAGGGAAAAATGAGGCTCCTTCTCTAAAGCTGAGGAGTGCCCTGTTTAATAGCAGTCGTATTATTGATTAACACTCTGCTTAAACTGCGTGTGTCAAACCTGTTTTGTTTTTGAAATGTTTATATTTCTGCACAAGATTTCAGGATGTTGGGCTTACTGCCCTACAAATAGTCAGCTCACATGATAGTGAGTAATCTCCACAGTACAAACTGAGAGGAGACTAATGCTGAACTCTTAGTTTGATCATTTAATAGAATTTGCTGTCTTCAGCAGTATAAATAAAAAGCATTCCTGGAAGAATGAAACCTTGCATTTAATTTTGTCAAAGAGCTGGCGGAACAGTAGGACTGTTGCACTTCTGCCCTGTGGAGCCAGAACGATGTGAATGAAGTTGGTGGTTAGGTCTGCCATCTCACTTCTGTGACTCTCATATTTGATTACTTCTGGTTTTGGTGTGGTTCCCACTTCGATGTTGTAAGTGGTTTGTCTTATTTTACTAAGGGTCGCTCAGGAATTTGTTTTAATACTAAAAGTTTGTACCAAAGTCAGTGGTGTTCTCTAGTCTTTCTAATCTATTTTTGTCTTGTATGGTAATATTTGCATGTAATGGTGTGATGTTGGATGTTTGGATCGAGGCAGTTGTACCGAGTGCTTGCCTTTCCTTACTGCATCTGCGACGCACCCAGTAGAAGCTGCGAGTAATATAAAATTTAAATGATAAAGAACACCTTTAAAAAAGTCAAAATACTGTTTTTGAAACCTTTTTATTTAGCTGTCTGTCTGTGCTGTATCCGTGTTTTGTGCACTTTAAATCAAATGCCATCAGCTTAAACTTTTTACCATTTTTTGTTTAATATTTTTTGCATAATGCTGGTTTATTAAATTTACGATTAAAATAATCCTTTTTAGTTAGTTTAAAAAACAACCAAACAAACAACTTGTTATGATATTGAAATCCTGGATATGGTAATAAAATTTGTGGCATGCTGATTTCTGCAGATCCTTCTCTTAGCATAATAAAATCTCTTCTGAATAATCAGAAGTCCAAGAACACTTGCTCGTTTATCAGGTGCTACAATTTGGTGCTTATCATTTTACCACTGTTGTTGTTCTCAATTTAACGCCTTAAGGAGGAGCTAATTGAGTATTTTAAGACTTGTCCCTTGTCTATTTTCAGTCTGAAGAAGAAGCGGTAGAAGGAGAGAAAGAGTTGGAAGTTTTGAAGAAAAGTGCTGACTGGGTGTCAGACTGGTCGAGTAGGCCCGAAAACATTCCTCCCAAGTGAGTTAAACTCTTATTTTAATGAATATTTTTTTTATATGAAGGAGAAAAGAATCATAGGTCGCAATTGTATGGAATTGCTTTGTCTCTCCAAATAAGATCATCTTAGAAAAAGAGAGATTTCTATTTGGGGAGGCTAGAAGTCGTCAAAACAATGAAGTATGAAAATCTTAATAGCAACAGAATTACCTTTTTATTGAAAGTAATATAGATCGACAGCAAGCTGATTACAAAGTTTCTTGACAGAATTTTAATTATTGGGAGAGCTGGGTACTTGGAGCTGGGATTCATGGGATTTAGTTTTGGCTTTAGTTTTTGGCTTTAGTTTTTTGGCTTTAGTTTTGGCTTAGTTTTTGGCTTAGTGTTGAGCAAGTCTCCTGAATTCTCTGTACCTTTTTTTCTTTCTATGTAAAATATGTAATGTTCATCCACGGAAGGAGGAATGTTGAGATCCTTGAAAGCAAAGTATTTTTATTAAAATAGAGGATGCTGTCTAAATCTGGCAGACTTCTGTATCTCTGTTTGGAACAAAAAATGAGGCTCTTGTTAACAAATCATATCCTGAAATTCCCTCTCTCGGACCTACCTCTCTCTTCAGCTTCTGCTCCCTTTGTCTCTATACTGTCTGTGTAAGTGGTCTCTCCACAATACCTCCTATTATTCTCATTGATTCCTTACTCTGTGTAAGGGATCTCTTGCTTTCATCTCTAGCTCTTTGTGCTTTTTAAAATAAATGTTCCAACAGAGATCTGTGCATTTGTGTGCAAAAAAAAAAAAGGAAAAGGAAAGAAACAAAAAAATCTTGTTGAATTTTTCCCCCCTCCCCCTCTTCTTTCAGGGAATTTCATTTCAGACATCCTAAACGTTCTGTGTCTTTAAGTATGAGAAAAAGTGGAGCAATGAAAAAAGGTGGCATTTTCTCCGCAGAATTTCTTAAGGTTTTCATTCCATCTCTGTTCATATCTCATGTTTTGGCTCTGGGACTAGGGTAAGTATTAACCTAATTCTCACTTCAACTTTTGCATCTGGCTTTGCTTTTCTTGTATGTCAGGTGCCTGCTGAAAAGGGCTTTAGAATAACGAGAGTATTGTTGCACCTTGCTCAGGGTAGGTTTGGTGCGTTTTTTTTTTGAAATGCAGGAAAACTTTGCAGCTATTAAAACTTTACAGACATTAATATGTTTCATTTCTAGAGTAGATCAAGTTTCTTCAATTGAAAATGCATGGATTATCATGAATTTGCAAATAACCTTTGCAATTATAATGTGCCGTTTGATTACCCACGCCTTCTACTTAAATGATTCAGGTTGTAATGTAGGGAAAGTAAGAATAGAATAGGTGGAAAACTGCTGTAACTTTTCCTAACCATTCCAAGAACACTGTACAAATAATGATGCTGAAGTTCTGTGTGTGTGGCACATACTCTGTAATTTTCAATGTCTAATGTTGCAGTTGTGTCATGTTACTGAAAGTCAAGGTTTGAATATTTAAAGAAAGACACGTGAAATACTGTATGTGTCCTGCAAGATCAGCTACGACTCTGCTCAGCAATGTTTTCATTGCCTGCGTAATCCGACATAATCTCTGAGCTTCCTTAAATCCTTACGTTATGTTTATCCATCTTATGTTCTTTGTGATGGGGGCAAAGGCATGTACTCAAAATATGTTTTTATTTAGCTTCATATTTATTTCTGGGGGTGCAGTTCAAGTGTCATTTTAAATTCTTATGCACTAACAAATAAGGAGGATAGAATATGTGGGAATATATTGTGCGATATTTGTACGACAGAAAAATTGTGTATTTCTGCGACGAATTAAATCTTGCCTGGATTTATTTGTTAGAGGTCAGCATTTGCGTAGATACTCAATACTGGCGTAGATCCTCAACACTCAGTGTTTTAAACCTCACCCCCTCCCTTTATAGGCAGTACTTTATTTGTTTTACCGTAATAATCTGGGAGTGTGGCTCGGCTATGCAAGAGCCCCTGTGTTAGGTACTCAGCAAACAATGCAAAAGCTATTGGACTGGGGTTTTCAAATGAGCTTGAGAATGGAAAAAAAACACTTTTACTGAATGTCTGTAGCGTTGGTCCTTCTAGGCTCATCTGAAAATCTCACTTTTTAAGGAATTTTATAAAAGAGAAGTGAAGTCCTTGGAAGAATCTCATCAGACCTTACTTGAAAGACAAACTAGAATAGCTGAGTGAATGTTTGGAAAACAGGGAGTATTTCTGTGAAATACGATATGCCTTATACTTTTTATTTCAGCATCTACATTGGAAAGCGACTGACCACACCTTCAGCCAGCACTTACTGAAAGATGGAGTACAAAACCTGGAAATCCACGTGACCTGTGAAGGTGTTACTGTCTCATTTAGTACATTTGACTTGAGACCATTTTAAGCATGACCCTGACTTCACCCTTTCCTTACATATCCAGGTTTTCGCTAACTCTGGAATTCAGTATTGTGTTGGAACTCTGTTGAGGTGTTTCGCTATCCACATTCTTTCCCTCTCTCCTCCCATTCCCCTGCCTCTTGGCCTGCAAGACACGTCAGAGTTGCTGAACGGAGTTTACAACTGTCTATATGTTGCAAGGGCTTCTCTCAATGCAAAATGCCACCAGCAAGTTTTAATTTTATCAGTGATGCTGTTGCCTCCTTAGTGCAACCTGACTTAAATTGCAGTTGTGCATGGTATAAGTGTTGGCTGTATTATGGTGATAAAATTAACAGTCTCTTTGGAAGAAAATTACTGATTGGAGTGAAAAAGAATTTTTCTTTTGAAAAACAAGCTGGTTGTGAGATAAACTAAGAAATCACTGGCAATAAAAAACCAGTCTAAATCAGCTTTTGGGGGAATTTACGTGGCCCTTTGTATTGGCTAACACCATTTGATTTGCAGGAGGCAAAGACTGCGTAAATTTTAAAGTAGGATAACTAAATCCATCAGCATATTTTATTAATAGGTAATTGTTGTAATCTTGTCTTTTCTATGAAGTCAGCTCCTTATTCCTTGTAGGAAAACCTGTCTGATGCCTAGAAAATATTAGAAAAATTGCATTGTTTGCATGTGAAGAAGCTTTTTCTTTTCCTTACCTGTTTTCTTAAGGGAAAATTTTAAATATGAAATTTTCCTTTTAAAAGTAGTTTTAAATTAAGGAGAAACCCAACAGCTGTAGGTGTAGTTAGACTCTGTATTAAAGAATATGATTCTGTTTGTTGTGGAACCATTTATGATTACGACGCTATGGCAGTTTCAGAAGGTGAAGCGTTTGACCTATCTTTAAGGGGGACAATCTTGCAGGTGCGTAGGGATTCAGAAGTTGTAAAGCTCTGAAATGTCTTCTGCAAATGAGTTTTCAATATTCCTATCTCACTGTTTACTGTACAATCTCCTCTGGGGATCCATGGAATCTGAAAGTCACTCGTGATGTCTCATGTTAGCTAGACTTCTCACTAATGTTGTTGAACTTTTATCTTAGGGAACATTAAGCCTTGTCCTCCTTCAGTGACACTTCTTTTCAAAATGTGAAGCTTTAGTACCAAATTGTTACAAAGCGTTGGGACAGTCTTGTCCTTAAATAGATTTTATTGGATTTCAGAACATGTAGCATGACTCTGAAGGATAGAATACTCTTTTTTTATATATATATGAATATATTAAAAAATATGATATAGACTTTAATACTAAGTATTTAGGGAACCAATGCTAATTTTAAGACTAGCAAAAATCTCATTTAAAGAAAAACTTTAGTAGGCTGACCTGAAGAAAATGGTAAGAAAATATAGTCAGCCAGTTTGGAGAGAACAGCTACCTATAATTGTTTGCTTGCATCAGACTTGATAAAGTTGATTATTTGGTATAGCAGTGATGCTTGAAACAGTTGGTGCAGAGAAGCTGAATCCCAATTGAAGTTTGATTTAAAAGAACTTAGTTAGCTCCCAGGAAGTAAAAAAGCTAAGTGCAAACCCAGTGCTAAACTGTATTTATTTTTATTCTCTACTTCTGAATGCTGTTAGAGAATGCTTCCAGGGTGAAAGGGCAGTCTAACAAAAAATTCTGTTGAAGACATCTGCTTTCTTTTCTTCTAGTTGTGAATACTAGTGGCACTTGAGTTGCCTACAACTGCGTATTTGTTTGGAGCGTGGATATTGGGTTTCACCCAAAGGTGGGGGAGGGAAGGGGGAAGTGGTGAAGGGTGTTTTAGATACTATCAAGTGCATCATTTTACAGTCCTAAAAACTGAGGGGACAGGGGAAAGGCTGAAACACTTTCAGTTCTAATTACAGCACCTTGTTTTGTACGGAAATTGGAATAGTGGGAAAATAGATTTTTACTAAGTAGGGAGTACTTCTTTTCAAAAAAGTAATAAAAATTACCCCTTTCTAAATTAAAAGGTAATTCTTCTTCAGAATATCTGGTTAATATTCAAGCTTGTGGCTAGAGTATCAACACAGCTTATAATATTTGAAGGAGCCGTGAAGTAAAAATTGTGAAAACTAGAGATGAGGAATGGATACATGATCACTGTAACCCTTGCTATGATACAATGCAGTATTTATTGATACCCTGCTATAAGCTTTGGATGAAAGTCTACAACTTCTTGTTTTACAATGAACAGACACAGATTGTTGTATAATTTGAAAAGGGGTTTCAACTATTGATAGTTGAAGTTTTGTTAAGATAAATGTTGTTTAAAAAGCTTTATACCTGTTTACAGTTTTGGAAAAAAAAAATGCAGGCTTCATTTTTCTTACATTCAGTGAAAACTGGCCTAGAATATTTGTAAATAGGATCAAGAAAAAAAAAATGCATAAACTCGCACATTAAAAATGCAGCAGGCTAACTTAACTGCAGCAAATGCATATTTACTTACTGTTTTAAAAAGTGAAAGCTGAAGATTGTTAGAAATTCAAATTTTTTAATTGTCATTTGCTGAAATATTGGAGTTAACTGAGCCAAAGTGATTATGCATTCTTCATAAATTAGTTAGCACTTTGTAACATTATATACAGTTTACAGTACATGTATAAGTTGTAGCTTATAAACATTTTGTGCCATTAAAGCTCTCACAAAACTGGTTGTCTGAAATTACTTCATGTTGCGCCTGCCTTCTCTTTCCTTTATTTTCTGTTTTTTTTTCTACAGGACTGCTTTGTATAATATTATGTGAAACTGTTGTGTTCTGGGTTATATGAACATTGAAGCTGCTGTTTACAGACTGGAATGATTTTTTTTTTTGAAAGATTGCTTGGGGTTTGTTTTGTTTTGTTTTTAGTGACCATCTGCTTCTTTTCCTGAAGCACTTAATACAAACATTGCCATTGTCAGCGGTGTATACCTGCGCCAAGTCCTCCAGCACCTTCTCAAGGAAAGCTTTTAGAGCAAAATAATGTAGTGGCATATGAAATGTAAAGTAGAATTGATGAGATTTTGTATAACTGGTCAACTCTATTGTACTCCTTGTATTTCTCTTATGTTTCCTAATTCTGTTAAATTTGCAGATTAAAGAATAAGGGACATAAACCCTAGTTGTTAATCTGCCTCCATGTTCTCGGTTCAAGAGCACTGGCTGTTTCTGGGAGTATCGTGTGAAGAGTTGTTCATTCTAAGTGTGAAATGTCATCCTTCTGGTACTGTTCCTGCCCATTTTAGTTACCTGGTGATTGTTTTCCGTGTTTTTAATGTAAAAATCCAGAACTTTGTGGAAATGGGATTTATTTATTTTTTTCAGAGGAATAAGATACAGTTATAAATCCGACTTTGAGAAAGTTTAGACGTCTGGGTTTTACAGTGAAATTTGGACGTGAAGTTTTGAATTACTACTACTTAGAAACTGCTTTGGAGAGCAGGGTTGAGGGGCTTTTGAGCAGATTGTTTCTCTGCAGCTGACTGAGATAAACATCTTTATTTAGTAAGTGTTGCAGGAAAAATAATTTCATTGTGTGTTTTGAAACCATTTTAGTTGTATTGCAATGCTTTGCAAAGGAATAACAAGAAGATAATATTGCATAAAGCAGCAGTATCTTTGCACCAAAATCATTCTGGTATAAATCACATTTTGATAGAGTTTGAGGACTGTCTTTAAATTGTTGTCTTTTTTTTTTTTTAATTCTAGTACAACAGTGTTTAGGTAAATACTGAAGAGAGAAGGGATTTATTTGCATACTTATTTTAGATCAGCATAGTGATATAACTTCTCTAGCTCCATTGCGTTTAGTTGAAGAGATAAGTGAGCTGCATAGTGTCTTGCTTTTCTCTGTAATCAGCACCAAAAAAGTGTGTTTTGTGTTAAATTCTGGGAAAGTTACCTTCTGCCTTTACTTAACTAAATAATGCACCTAGAGATTCAGCTAAGTTAGCTGTTCACATGAGACCGAGGTGCGATGTTAAGTTCCATTTAGACTGTTTTCAAACGTAACTGTATACATATGAAAAGACGAGAATTTACTTTGAACTCTGTCTTTTATGAACAAGTTCTATATAGAAATGTTAAACATTTGTGTGCGTGCATACATGTAAAAATCCAATCTAAAAATGAAATCCTGATTCTGTGCAAGTGTTTGTAGGATCTTTGCCTGGTAATTAGTTTTATATGAGGACTCCTTTGTCTTTTGGGCTTGAAAACCAAATAAAATGCCAGGACTCTTGAACTTTATTCATCACTTTAAAAACAAAACTAAAACCATAAGATATTCCTCGAAGAATCTTGTGCTGCATACAGCATCCACATGAAAAAGAAAAAGCTAAATTAATTTCTGTTTCATTAAGTCACTCTTTTTGTCCTGCATGGCATGTCAGCTTGGCGAAGTGCAGCTGACTCAGCCAGACTTCTGCTTGCAGCACTTAAAGCGTGATTCCTCTTGACATTAGGGGGAGAGCGAGTGGTGGTTTTCCATTAAGGCAAGTAAACATGACTTAACTTTTTGAGCTGTTGCCAGAAAATTGAGAGTCTGGAAACCAGCATTCTCTATTTTGAACTGTTTCCTAATGCTCTTCTGATAAGATTGTGGAGTTTGTTTAGAGAGACTTTCTTTTTTTGTCATCGGTACATTTTGTATAACTTGTAGCTTGTTGTCTAAAGACGAATGAATTTTAAGTGCTTATTCTAGACTATATAATGAAAGGGAAGAATAGTGAGTCCTACAACTGTTTACAGGTTGTTACAGTTAAGGTATATAATTTAGGTCACAGAAGGACATGTATATCCTTGCAGAGATTTGGGTGTATGGAGTTTTTCTGGATCTCCCACTTGATTCGGCTGTTACAGCCTTTAACTGACATCTTTCTTTGAACTGAAGTTTAAATTTCAGACGCTGGATTCCGGAATGCCTCTCTGTGGCAGACAAAGGAGCCTTTGACTCTCAGGTGCATATTCCTTATAGACTGTGTCTCTTAAATTGATGATTTAATGAAAATCTCTATATTTTAAGACAGATCTTCTCTGGGAATTTTCACAACCTTTTACTTCTGATGTGTAACATGCATCTAAATGCGTGATGGGAGATGGACATTTATCTGTGACCAGTAGAAGAATTCTGTGTGCAAAATCTTCAATGAAAGATACTTCTTACTCCTCCTTTCCTAAAAAAAAAAATAAAATAAAATATCCCTCATTTATTTTGAAAATGTTACATGAGCTTTTGACCAAACAGAATCTAAAAGGTGTGCATGCAGCATTTCAGACGGGAGCTATGCTCATCGTTCTTCCAGATTGTTTTGTGAACAGGAGCGAGTGATTTGCTTGTCCTTCAGGTACTGTGGCGAGCTTTTGTGGTACCGCTCCGACAGATCCGCGGCTGGAACAACACGCCTCCTCTGCAGCTGACTATTGATTGAAAACCTCTAGCTCCTGCATTTCTGTTGTTCACCGTAAAGTTCATTGCTTGGGCGCTTCTCATCTTGCTTCATTGCATTCCTCTGGTCTTCCCAGTCTTCTCAGAGTGCTCTTTCCATTCCCTTCATTTGCTTGTATTTTCATGCTGCTTCTCATTTCTGCTCAAATAACATGAGTGAGCACGGTCTCGCTGAGGACCCACCTTTTTCATGAAGAGTTTCAGTTATTGAGACAAAATAATTGCCTTGTTTTGTTGTGTATTTTCCGGTTCCATGAGCTCTGCAATTTCTTCAGGTAGGTATGTGGCTACCACGCAGCCTCAGATCTCGTGCTCGTCGGAGTCTGAGGTTGATCTCTGTAATTGGATCTGGTGAAGCCCAGGAGGGTGTGTGTTCAAGAGTCACTGTTTTGCTTTCACCTCTAAGGAAGTAGGTTATAAAGCAGTCTGTCATCTTTCTAGGTAAAGAGGGTTTAATAAGTAAGGCTTAATAAGTAAGCTAAATTGGGATTCGGCTCCAGACTTGGCATCCTCTTCTGGATTTTTCTGCCTCAGAAGTCCCCTTGAAGACCTGGAGGATGCTTTGTGACCAGTGTTCACTTCCAGTGGTGCTGGATAAAACCGAATTGCTTGCAGCTCTGAATTTCATACAGAACGGAGCTTGCAGAAATTAGTCGCTGTTTCTGCCAGTGTTTTGCTTGTTGGTTGGAGATGAGGTGAGGAAGAAGCTATAGCTGCCGATGTTTGAGTTTCAGGAAGAGTAGTTAGGTGCTGGTGAGAGGGTGGTGAATCAAGCAGGCCCTGGCAAGGTCCTGGTCATCTGCCTGGTGCTCTGGTCTGGCTCAGATGGTTAGAAATCCATGATGATGGATTACTGTCAGCAGAACAGCCGAGGTCTGAATGAACTGGGGAGACTGGCCTGGGACAGCGGGGCAGGTTTGGCCTGGCTGTGTGGCCCCAGTGCTGGGAAGGAACAGCAATCGTTTTCCTGGGGTTATCTGGGCAGCTCCAGTTGCAGGATTCTGCTTTGTAAAAATACCGGTATTTTTGTAAGTGCTGATAAGGTAGGAACAAATGTTCGTATCGGAGCCAATAAGGGCAGGATGGATACAGGAATTGGATTTTTCAGCCTGATCTCTGCAAACCCAGAAGTAAAGCCTTGTAGTGTGTGTGACTGTGCCATTGGGAGTTAGAGCAGTGCTCAAATCACTTTGCAACGAGTGTGACATAAAAATCTATTTGTCATTTTATGTCTGAGTGAGAAGCAACTGACAATTACGGCTGCTTCTTTAAGAGCGCTGTCTGACAGACAGAAGAGATCTCCGGGGTTCCTACCAGTGATTTGACTGGCTTGCTTCGTCCCGTGACAATATTACGTGCCCGTTTCCTATTTCTCCTCCTGGATGGCAGCTGCAGTGAAGTACCTGGTGTAATCACAGCAGGCACTTGCAAGCCGTTTTGCAGCACTGCAGCTTCCCCTGGGCTGATGTTGGGCTTTGCTTCTGTGGGCGAAGAATTGGGTTTTGTCCAGTTTAAATTAAGAGATAGTTGGGGAAAGTCAGAACAGAGTCCCAGCTTTAAAGTCACTGCTGTCTTTTCCCTGGGTTACAGGCATGACTGGCCTTTCTGCGTGGAGGTGAATTGCTTTTAATGTATTTGGGATAGAAATACAAAGACTGTTAGGTGCGCAGTGTCATAACAATGAGTTAAAATGATCTGTGACAGAAGAAGCTTCTTCCTCCCACTGAAATTGCTGAAGAAAAATACGGATCTCTAAAACGAGCAGGAAGTTCTGGTGTGAATCGCTGCCAGAAGCCCGACACTCAGAAACGGGTTTTTGCTACTCCGGGCTTTTTCGTCTGCGCTGTGTTCTCTGTGTGAGTGCGTGTATGGACGCTGGAGTGGGAAAGGGGAAAGAGGAGGAGTGGCGAGATAAGCACGAACAATAAGAGTGAGTCCTTTTTCCCGGCTGTAACATTTTCCTATAGGCTTCCCTGCTAGGTGGGAAATAGTGGCTGCAGGAGAAGCCTCCCCAATTGGCTGCTAAGGCAGTGGTACGATACGTGATGTCACCCCGGCAGCGCTATTCACAAGATTGCGTTCTGGCACTTTTCAGGCTTGGGCTTTTATTTCTCCGCAGAAATGTGTGTGTGTGTGAGAGAGAGAGAATGGTGCTGGAAGATGCTATGTTCCATTTCCTTCTGCAGAAGGGAGAGTCGCTTCTGAAATCATTACTTTTCCACTTAAGAGTGCAGTCAGAGCAATGCGAATGTAAAATTAGTTGGGAGGGGGAATTAGATTTCAATACTTCTGCACAAGAGTTACGGGTTTCCAAAGAGTAGGCAAAGAGCTGCCGGAAATACTGCACGCTGCTGAATGCACGAGGAAGACAAATGCAGTGGCACTGAAAGTATTATGTTAGTCGTGAGCATTTATGAATAGGTAATTGGATGAGTGTAACAAAAAAGGAGGAGGAAAGGCACAACGGCAGAGATTTTCTTCCTGCCTGTCTCTCTCTCAGCCCTTTCACTCAGGTTTTGTGATACTGAATTCTACAAAGACGGGAAGATGTCTTTTTTGCCCCAAAGCGCTTGTATGTTGTTCTTGATATACACACCTAGTTGAGCATGCACATTTGCATGCATAAATGACACACCCACTGAAAGCCAAACTGGCACAAGCGACACAATTTCACCCTTTGTGCCTTTTTCTTACCAGCTGGTTTTAATTTTTACCCCTTCTGATGAATTTGAGTTTTGGTGTTGTTTTTTTTTTTCGTGATATGCTTTACTTTGAATTTGTTCTCCGAGCGTTAAGGATTTTTTTTGTTTTCTAATTCGGCTAGAAATATGAATTGTGTTTTGTTTTCCAGGATGAGTGCTTAAAGCAGTAGCCTTCTTTATGCCACTGACTTAATATTGACTCTAGGAAACTCTTGGGGACTGGGACCTCATCTGTAAAATGGAAATATTAACCTACCATAGAAAGGTGTTAATGACATCATTTGAAAGCAAAGGATTTCTGTAACGATCTCAAACACCAATGATGTGTTTTCCAGATGCTCGGCCAGTGTAGGTAATTTTACTGTCAGCAAATTGTGTGCGCTCTTCTGACCCGTTCTGGTTTGATTAGTTTTTGAAGTACATTATATGGTATGTCTGTCTCTGCTTAGAAGGCCAGATTTGATGACCCATGAAGCAATTACTAAATTTACACTCCTATAGAAGAATATTCCTATGAGACTCAAATTGGTGTGGAACTTGATGATTTTTGGTGAGGTGTTTTTGTGGGCCATATCTTAGTGAAGTAATGAGGTGATGGGCTTTCGTCTTAAATTACTGAACTGGACTCGCATGTTAGCATGCTGAGTCAGTAATGGTGTTTTTAATCTCTAGTTTTGATAGATAACGTGTAATGTGATTATTTCACATTCGTATGTAGTACAACACTGTATTTGTGCAGTGTGATTGGGCAATGTCATTGCTGTATGAACTGTACCACGAGGGTCAGGATCTGAAAATCTATTGCCTTGTTTCTGCAGTTAATTAATACATGTGAAGCCTCACTGGAGAGCAGTGGGTCTGTGTTTGGTGTCTGTGGGTATCAATTTATTTGTTTGAACCAAACTCTAGGATTATGGCAAATTCTGTCGTGCGGCGTAGCTGAAGCCCGTAGACATACTTGTGCATTAGAATGTCGATGATACGAAGTGGGGTGGCTGATGCTGTCATGTTAAGGTTCTTTCTCTTTCAGTGCATACACAGAGCCTGTTATTTAATCTATTCCCTACCGTTTCTATCAGCAAGGAAATCTGCATTGTTCTCCAGGCGGAATCCAGCGGCCTTCCCAGACCTCCTATGGAGAGTGATGAAAACCTCATTGGTAAGCCTGAAATGCTTTTATCACATGCAGTGGGGCAGTGAGCCAGAAACCTAATGATGATCTCTAGAGGTTAGGCAGAGCGATTAGAATATTGGTTGGACAGAATAATTTAAATCTCCTGGAGGCTTTTCTCCAAAGCACCGCTAAAGATCTTTCGACTTTTAAGAGAAATGAGGCTTGATTAATGTTCAGATGTACTCTGCTGGCACCACTGGTTTCTTCCCTAGAACTGTGATTATATTAAACCATCAGCTGCCTTTTCCTGAACTAAGTTTCTATGTCTTTTTGGTCAAACCTCTAAAAGCTGGCTAAATAGGTTTGATTTTTATCATCTCTGCCTGGAATAACAGCTTTCGGATGGATGAACTGTCCCATGCAGGACCGTGTTGGCTGTAAGACCTTATCTCTAGAGTCTGAGACGCTGTCGTGGTGTCAGAGGGCTCTGCATGGCAGATAGTGTGCTAGAGCTGGGTGACACCCCTGGGCTGCTGGGGAAAAGCTGTGGCAAGGGGGGTCAGGGTGGGGAAAGTTCCTCCAAGGGTCCTGGAGGAGCAATGGATGCTGTCCAGTGTCCTCGCATCTGCCAAAAGAGGCCTGGTCTGCAGCATCGGGAAGAGAGGGCAAAGCTTCTCGGCAAGCGGGCGCCGGATTAGAGTTACAGTAACCTAAGTTTGTGCTGTGCCTCATCCTTCACTGGGAGTTGTAGGTTTCAGCAGGCTCAGGCAAAGGCTTATTTTCTGAAGAATAACTATATGAAATACAAGCAGCTCATCAACTGTACTGATAAGAGACGTGGGTCAAGTTCCTCGTGTACAGGCCTTCTTTTGTGGGACCTAAGTGCTGCCCAGGCCTTACGCCAGCTCTCTGCTCAGAAGCAAACCTCCCCAGACCTCTTGTAAAGCAAATGCAAAGCTCTTCTGCAGCGTTGTGACCTCCCAAGTGATTCTGGGTTGCCATGGCCACGCGGCGTATTAGTGGCAGAGAGCCTGATTCAAAGCCAGGGTGAGTCTGCCCACCGGCCTCTGCAGGCTTCAGGGTGAGGAACAGAGCACAGGATTCTCAGCTGATGGCAATTCCTTCCATCGTCTTGTTAGTCATCTGCATTCCCCAGCCCAAAGCGGAGATTTAGTCGTGGTGTGGGACTCGGGAGCCAGCATGCTAACACGGCTTCTTCCTGTGAGCTCTTACGCTGCACTGAGTTCAGTTCTGTCTCCAGATGCTCCCCGCGCAGCACTCGAACACGCTGTGCTGCAATTAGTCCAGCAGGTGCCCAGCACTAGGGTTTATTATTAGCCACCCCTAATGCCGGACTGCAGATGCACATGGTGCTTTGCAAAGAGAGGGATGGAGATTCCTTGCCCCAAGCGCCCGTTTGCCTTTTGTTCCTGAAATCTCTATCCCTGGCAACTCACTCACAGTGATTTCTTCCTCAATCCGTGTATATTCTGAGAGATAATTAACCTTTCAGCAGCTTGTTTTACCAGGAACTCCTGCAACCTACCCTTCCTGGTAACACAACAGCTTCCCTAGAAAACCATGCTTTTCTCTCATCCCAGCTTGAATTTTTTAAAAAAAATATTAAATCAATGGCCATTGATACTTTGTCAGGGGACCTTTGTGTGTGTCGGTCCTCTGTAACGCATGCAGGAAACCCAACATCAGGTTTTTGACTAGAGCAGGTTATAATTTTGAAAAGGTTTTTTTAAAAAAAGTCACCTATAACCTAGGTAAAACCGACACTGTGTTTTCTCACAACTATAGAACTATTTTACTATTTTGAATGTTTAAAAGGAAGTCTGCAGTCTTTCTTTTTCTTTTTTTTCCCCTATTGAGTCAGAGGATACTTCTTTGAGATAAAAGAAAAAGTTTCACTCAATGCATAGATTGTGTTTTGCTTTGAGGATAAGCACAAGGAGATTTGGCGCAAGATGAAGGGGAATCGAGTGAGTAAAATCTGTATCTATTTGAGTGGTCATATGAGCAAAGAAGAAAGTGTGATGTACATCTGTAGTATTAGGATCAGGCAGGGAAATAAGGAATAGGATTGAGCCTAAAGGTGCTTCTGTAAAGCGTTCAATCACAGCAGCCTGGATAGCCTTATGTTTTACTTATTAGGTTGTATTTTTTGCTATCTGTGCATGTTTTTCCTCTCTAAATGTATCAGAGTGGGATAATGCAAATTTTTATAAGGCCCTTTATACATAAGTTGAGTATAAAGCTTGTTAACAGCTGTCTCTGCTGAGCTGTCATCTCCGGCAGGGTACTGGTAGATGCGTAATTTTGGATTAATCAGATCAGAAAGCAATGGCCAGCCTAATTGCAGGCAGAAGCGAAGGTGGACTTTCTGTAGACGTTGTCTGGATTGTGAGATGGATGGGATCCAAGCAGGTTCCCAAAGCAGTCTGCAGAGGGAGGGCGAGCAGCTAGGAAGCGGCTGGTCTCTGGGAGCAGGTAATGGCTGGTAAAACCACAGCACAAATGCAGCTGAGCCTTCCCTCCTGCTTGTCAGTCCACAGGGGAGCCTTTAGTTTCTTCACTTCAGCCAGTTTCTTGGTAACCATTTAAGTACAGTGACATGTATTGCCAGTGCCCTCCCTTTATTTTTCCTTGGCCAGGTAGCAATCAAGCAATGTGTTTGTATTGCAAAAGAAATCCCTGTTGTCTTCCCGGAGTTGCAGCTGTGTTTATCCTCCCGCCCCCATCACTACAAGCACCTGCATTGTTCTGTCCCTTGCAGAGGGACATAGAGTTCCCCAGATTTAAGCAATAAGCAGCTTTTCATTCATGTGCATTCACAGGTGCTTGCAAACAACTGCAGGCTGAGAGCATCTTGTAGCCATTCTGTGTCAGTGAATGCCCTGATCTTGCTGCAGGCTGTTCTTTCCCTGTCTGGTTTACTACTAAAATAGCTCTGATTCAGAAAAGTAATGTTCCAAGAACTTTAGGGGAAAATTCATAGATAGATTCCTATAGATTAGAACCTGCTATGCCCTAGCTAGTAATTTTAGGGCATGCTGGGATGACTGAAGAAGGTAAACTCTTTGAGGATCATCGCAAAACTAAGCCGTGTGTGTTGCTACCACACATGCTTCTCTGCTTTCTGTGCTGGCAAGGCGATACAGACTCTCGCCACCATTTATGCTTGTCTCCAGGGCTTTAAAGCTCCCTGCAGCTGGGGCCCCTGTTTAGTGGCCACCTCCTGCCTCTTTTCAGGGTGTCTGACAAATGAAGCGGGTGGGGAAATAAATAAGTAAAAATGAAAAAGCAGTATAGCTTCTTCCTTCCCTGATTCTCATCTCTTTCCTTGCCATGGGACGGAGAGATGAGAACATCTCTCTGTTCCCGTGTGCCAGGAAATGTGATGCACAGTTTGCTGGAGGCAGGCACACTAATAGTCTAGGCCTCTGTAAGACGTCTCAAGTTGGGAATCTTAATTGCTAAGCACTTTTGAAATCCTTGCTGTAAACACTTGAGGGTTTTTCCTGTCAGGATGGGCGTCTGGCCAGTGGGTTTCTGTTCTGCACCCTCCCTTCAGCATCAGGATCTTCAGAAGAGCCGTTCATGGCAATGGTGTTGAGTGTTGGGCTGCTCCCAGCTGTTATTTCTGGGATCAGCTGCCTGACTTTCCTGATTCAGAAATCACAAGAAAAACAAAGGCCATGGGAGGAAGTTGCTGCCCTCCAGCGCTGCAGCCTGGCTGTCAGACCCAATATTTCGAGGTGTCACAGCAGATCCACCCAGGCTGGTATGTGGGTCTGTTTGCACTGGCTTGCTCATTCTCCTGTGCGCTCCTTGACCAGACTTGTGCCTGGTACTGTGCTCTTGTTGAATTTATTTGTGCTTATGTGTTAATTCAGGGGTGAAGGATTATTTTTTTTTTGTTCAGCTCTACACAGAACCCCATGGAATTGTTAAGAACTCCAGGTTTCAGTGCCTCCCCGTCTCATATGACAGGGATGAGCTGACAGAAGGCTTGTCCAGCCAAGAGCCTCTCCTTTGCCCGTGTCTGAGCGAGCGAAGGGAAGGAGGGCAGTACAGAATGAGTCATAGAGTGGATGAATTGTTCTGTCAGGGCTTGACCCTGATGTATTCAGATGTATCCAGGCATAGCTGAAGGAAATGTAATGGTCTGAAGTTCTCTGATGATCTTTGCCTAAATTAGGGCGCTTTTTTTCTTAGCGACAGTCTGATATTTAGGTCCCTTCTGTTTCTTTATCTGAGGCTTACTGCCCTCCTGCCCCCTGAGCTTTAAGTTTTGATGGCCATGCAGGTGGTGTATTGTCCTCCTGCAAAAAAAAAAAAAAAAAAAACCTGCATGTTTGCTAATCTTACCTCTTGGTTAGATCTCCCTGCTTACATCCAGAAAGATGCCAGGCAAATCAGATGTACCCCAGAGCTACTCACTGTGGAGTTCAGTAGAGGATAGCAACCCCCAGAGTGTTTTGGAAATGTGTTGAGAGGAGTGTCAAGGTCTTAGATGGTTTCAAAGGGTTGCTTTTTTTTTCTTTTGAGGATTAATTTTTTTTTTCTCCCCACCTCTGCAAGTGAAACAACATTTGTCACTACGGTGGAAGAAATCCTTTTTTCCCTCCTTCCTGCAGGAGCAGTAGTTCGTTCTGTTAGTTCCAAGATAAAGGAAGACCCTTCTTTTTCTCAGCTCTGGGAGTAAATAGCGAACCGTGGACAGTTACAGTAGTTCCTCTTTCAGGATGACTTCCAAGTGTTTTGCTGATGTGATGCCACGGGGGCAACTTCAGTCAAAAAAGGGAATGTGCAATAAGGTCGGAAGCTTCAATGGGCTAAAGTAGGAGGGAGAGACTTGGCATCCATCAAGGTCGGCACAGCAGTAGGAGACAGGCTGAAGAAAGAGCCAAGAAGAAACAGCAAAACCATTTGGAGCTCTGTCAGCAATGCCAATTTTATGTATTGAAAGAAATCATAGTTTTAGGTGAGGAGGGGTTTGGAGCAGACTCAGTCTGACTGTCTAGCACCCAGTGCCAATAGATTTGCACTCCAGAACTGGAATACAAACAGTTGCAATGGGAACCTTAATATCAAACTGGTAGTAGCACGGACAGCTCAGCAGAGTTCAGGTTTTGGTACAGAAGATCTAGCCTCGATCACAGAGTGTAGATGTATAACTGCTTTCTCCAATGTGGTCCTGGCCGGGACTTCTGAGCAGCAGTGCCTGCTTGAGAGCAGCGTGGCAAGGGACAAGTGGCAGCACGGTCAAGTGTTTGTCCACACAACAGGAACAAAGTGTGGCCAGCAGCCATGTTACACCACCCGGCTGCAACTATCCCGGAGAAGAGAGGTCCCTCGTTGTGTCTAGGGACCAGTCATCAAAAGGGTGATTTGTGATGCTGGGGAGAGCAGGAGAAAGGACTCTGGCTAGTGTGATAAGTGCGTAAGAACGATCATAAGCTCGGCCCTTTAGGATAATTGATTAATTACTCTCATTTTATTAAGCAATGTATTAAGTAAGGTTCAGTGCACTAAAAACTCATTAACTAGGGCAATCAGGGACAAGCACAACAAGCACATGCAATTTGATTTTCACAAGGGTTGCAAAACACCCTCACGTCTACACAAAACCCCTTTGAAGTCCCAAGTCAGCACATCCTGCACCCTGGAAGAGCAGCACGGCTAAACCGCTCCGCCTAGGACTGTGTGTCTTTCAGAAGGCCTTTGCTGTCACAACCCTGTCTTTGGAAGTTAGTGGGACTTTAGTTTTGACATCTCTCTGGTCAAAACTAGAAGTCTCTTTTAAACGGCTTTAAAACCATAGTGAAAGGAGGGCAGCTCTGTGTGTGAGGAGAGCTGTGGGAAGAGCTGAGAGGCCTCTCAGCAGCTGAGCGATGTGGCCTGCATCCTCCACGTGAAGGAGCAGGTTGATTGTTGGCGTGAATGTCGCAAATGGGCGTGAGTCCATCGTTCCTACCTGGCTTGGGATATAGTGCTGCTGAGCTGAATTGGGGTTGGAGGTTCTGACAGGGTCTGGGCAATGGGTAACACTGGAGTCGTAGATTCACGGAATGGTTTGGGTTGGAAGGGACCTTAAAGGTCATCCAGTTCCACCCCCTCTGCCCTGTGCAGGGACACCTCCCACCAGCCCAGGTTGCTCCAAGCCCCGTCCAACCTGGCCTTGAACCCCTCCAGGGATGGAGCAGCCACAGCTTCTCTGGGCAAATAACCGAGTCAAATAACTCCCTTAGAAAGCCACAGCAGCGCGCTTCCTCCTAGCTCTTTAGTGTCCAGCAGAGCACTGCCTGATGGACCCGCCAGCCCGAATGGGAGCTGGATCTTAAGTCCTCCTGGCAAATCTTTGGTGGTATTGTCAGTAACTGGGTTGACAGTCTGTTGTCAACCTTGAACATTTTGTGGAGACTGGGACCACTTTTGTTATCATAATGGAAGTCGTAATGAACATGTAGTTTGCTTTAGTGTGTGGTATGGCTCAGTGGACCATTTACCATGGCCTCACAGACATTAGTGCTTTGTAGTTGGAGAACCATTGACTTAATGCAGTGCTGAAAGGTAATTTTGCTGTTACCGTGATGGATACAGCATGGTAACAAGGGTAGAAAATAGTGTCTATTTATAGGCCTCTCATCGAGATATATGAACTGTAGAATGAAACGTTTTCTCAGCGACAGTCTGAAGAATCGTGTGAGAACTGCTGAGAAGTTGGACTCCGGCCTGTGGTGGTGAGGCACAGAGAAGCAGGAAAGATGGATACAGCAATTACGATGAAGGCAAAGTCAGCTGACAAATTGGCTGTTTCCTTTTTTTCCATTCAGTTAGGAGTGACAAATGATTTCATTTATATTGCTTCCTTACATTAAGCTACAGCATGGCCAGCTGCCTGGAGATTAATACAGTCTATGGATCTGGCAGATCACATCTATTTGAATGTGTTTTCTTTTTAAAGGTTCATAATGAATTTTGCTTTTGGTTCTAGTCTGTTAGGTCCCCGCAATGTAGTGCTTGCAAGAAACCTAGCTGAAAGGATTACAGTGCAATTAAAATTCCTTGTCCTTTTTCTTTCTCCTTTCTGGCACTCCTGTGTGTAGAGTGGATTGTTTCTGTCTGGAAGATCTAATTAAGCTTGCAACGCCGAAAGAGACAGTAAAGAGTTAGGGGTGGCGTTTTCAATTCAATATAGGTGGGGCATGAGAACCACATATCTTATTTATTTCTCGTTCTTATATGATTTGTACTTGATATGACAATAAATGTAGGTGGGAATGATTGTTTAACGGAGTCATGTTGATTTACAGCGCTGAGAATGTGGCCCGTACTTTCCAAAAATGGGATTAACCGGATCTAGCTTGCTCTCTGTGCAGAAGAATGCAGAGACCTTTCTCAGTATGCACTAACATTTTAGTGGGCTCTGAATCAGTTCTCGCAGCCAGTGCTAAAAAATAAAATCTGATGTTATTTTTAACTCTGTAATAGTGGATATGGAAAATAGCTAGCTTCCAGGAACAGGAGAACAGTTAGCAGAAACAGTAAGCATTTTCATCGGTTTTGGCTTCATTTTCTTCTTGAGATTTATCAACTGACACATCAAAAGTTTTTCTTGACGTGTTTGTTTATCGACAGCAGCCACTGATTAATCTCTCTGTGTAAATTTTGGTCTGTGCTGTGTTGATGGGTGTTCAGCGCTCTTAATCCAAGCTGGTTTGAGTACATGTGCCAAATACACCCACCCCGCGCCTGGGACCTGTGTGGAGTTTCCCATCTGATTTACATGCTTTTTTTGAGTAGGTTGAAATAAGGTGTAGTCCTAGAGTCAGCTCCTCTTGAGGAAGAGGAGGCTCCTTGCTGGGGGGAGGCCGATCATGCGGATTTGGTGCTGGGTGAAGACTGTGCAGATGCGTTTTCTGAAGGGGCTCAGGCTATGTGAAGTGACCGAGCGTGTCTCTAGTGGCGGCCGCAGCCTTGTCGCTTCCTGCCTTTGTCCTTGGCTTTGCAGACCCATCTGCTGCGCTCTTTAGAGAAATCTGCCTCTGAGCTTCCGTTCTGCCTCTGTAAAATGGGTATAACAGGATTTCTTTCCTCCCTTGCCCTCACTGTGCTGCGAAGGCTTGGGCTCTGTGAGGCAGGGACCATGGAGGACTTGAGACACGTGTGGCACCAGTGATGCCCCAGTTTCAGTTCTGCCTGCTAACTGGCAGCAGAGTGAGCGCCGGTTCCTCAGGATGTAGGCTGAGCAATTTTTGCTGTGAAAGCTACTTGCATAGTCTCTCTGGCTAAATTAATCTGGCGGTGTGTCTTCTGCTGCAGTTTTTGTTATTTCTCACTGACCTTGTGATTTATACAAGACCTTGCGAGTGATGCCCATCCGAGGGCATTTCCCTCAGGTTTTTTATTTAACTTACTCATTTAAGCCCAGCTTTCTGCTGCGCTGTCTGAGAGCAGAAATCTCTCAGTAGTACGAAAAACAGGACAAAACCAAGGCGAAGGTAGATTGCAACAAGAGCTTGCCAAGGCCTGGGCTTGGTGATTGGTAACCAAGGCAACAAGGCCTCTTTTGAAATAAGTGCTTGCTGCAGCCCCCCATTTTGTGCAGCGAACTGGTCAGCATTAAAAATTAGAGAAGGCAAGGTAAGATCTATTAGGCAAACAAAGGCGTCAGACCAGCAATCAGAAGTGTGTGCCATCTCGCTGACGGAATTAAAGCAGGCGCCACATGGGGACGAATGTTCACTACTGGTTTAATCGTTGCTAAATGGTCGAAGGTTACCTTGCAAATGGTTACTGCTAGTCAAGAAATGAAAATATAGATGGCAAGGAAAAGCTTTTATCTAAGTGGACACAACCTGCTCTTTTTTTACACTGTAAATCTGTGTCAGAACTTAGGCAGCAACTGTTGTAACAGAGGGTGCAAATGTAGCCCAATGCCTCCCTGAATGGGAAAATTCCTACAGGTCTGATCTTAATTGCTTGATTTGACATGGGGATAAAGGGGAGGGAGACACAAGTGACTGTTTTAAGTCACTTTTGTCTTTCTGTCATCTGTTAAAAGACCCAGGGGTTAACAGGTATTATGGCTGCTTTGATTTACATTCATAATGTAATGTTCTTCGGCTTACAGTCTCTTTCTTTTCGCTTAATAGCCCTTCAACATGCCCTGCGTCTCTCCTGGTCAATATTTAAGTTGTGATTTTAGTCTTTTAGAAAACGATCTGTGGTGTAGGGAGAGGATCTTGCGTGGGTGCATGTGAATGAGACCTCTGTTGTGGGGCTGCTTGTGGTTGCAGGAGGCTGCTCTCTGTCCTGGTCAGTCCTTCTGCTCCGCTATTCCCTGGGGCTTTTCCGTATGCGTGTGTCTGGACAATTGGATCTGCTAAGAGATGAGCTTAGTTTTGCCTCAGCACGTATGGAAACTTCGATCCCTGGAGCTGAACCAACAATGTTGTATTCATTTCAGATGAGCCCTGGATGGGGCTCATTTGCTGCTTAAGCCTCGGTTGTGTCGAATCCCGTTGTAGGGGTTAAGTCAGTCGCTGTGTCCAGCTCTGCAGGTAATCCTCTGGCAGGGTTCGAATCTGGTCCTGAGCATCTGTGCCGCAGAATCCCTCGCAAGGCACTTCTCACGCCGCTGGCCAGCGTGATCACATCCATCCACCAGCAAAACTTCAACGTGTTGGAAGTGGACAAATCCGTTCCAAAGCTAAAGGTGTGATAAACTGTCTGAACAAAGGCATTAGTGGAGGGGTTTGTAGCCACAGATGTTTTTACTGCCCGGTGCTTTTGGTCATATAAAGTGATCCCAGCCTTTTTATTGTGCAGACGTGGGTTACTTTTTGGCTGCCTCAGCCCCTGGAGTGTAAGTGGATGGATGGTTGTCTTTTGTCTTCAGCTGGGCCTCATTTCAGTGTTGTTTAAGCTGTTGAAGCTAAAATTCAATGATCTACAAAAAGCATTATATAGAGAGGAGGGGGGTGTATTGGCGACCTGGAGCTGATCTGTGTTTGGCAGCCCCGAAGGATGAAGAGAAACAGACCCCTGCGTTTCTCCGAGAGCTCTTCCTGCCCTCTGAAGAGCACCCGTTCTGCATTCTGCTGCCATTGCTATAGTAACTTTCTGCCTCCTGATTTTGTTATGAATGGCAATGGGAAAAGCCTCCATGCAGGCTCCAGCTGATACCCTGCTGTTTCAAACATCCTCAAGGCTCGCTTTCATTTTTAACCCATGAATGGATGGTGCTTTTTAGCTAGCGGTTCCTTTGTGAGCCTGCATTTTCGTCCTTTTGTCTCTGTGCATTCAACAGCATGCCATATGTCCACTGGTACACAAAGAGGAGAAATTTGGAGCCAGCAGCTTTATACAGGCAGAGGTCTGGATCTTTGGAGGAGGAAGTGCTGGGTGTTTTTTGAGAGGTGGCGGTTTATAGTGGTGTTTTTGCGAGATGAACAGGAGCCAGTGGGGTTCAGCAGCTACCAGTGCTGGGCTCTGAAGGCTGGCTTTGTCATCCTTTATCGCGATCCAGGCATCCCCTTTCCAGACACAATGCAGCTCTTTTCCTTCTGCCAGCACGCTCTCCCTCTGGGACCTGCTGCTGCCATGGAAAACAGCATAAGGCATGGGTGAATCTATTCTTTAACCAGTTGTGAGCAGCAGGTCAATATTAGTACTGCCATTTAACAAACGTGTGGATGGATCCCACAGAAGGCAAGTGGCTTGCTCAAGTCAGTAGATTGAACACCAGAACTGGGGAGAGAGCTTGGGGATTTGAGGATGCTGTCATATTAACAATTTTTGTTTAGAAGAGCACTGGAACAATGTGACTTTGCAAATGACCTAGTGCTAGAGACTATCCCCGTACAGGTAGCTACCAAAAAAAGGATGGTGGAGGAGACAGTCACAAGTGAGAGAGAGAGATTTAATTATTGTCTCCAATGAGGAGACAAGTTTCCAGAGACAGAGTTGGTTGTGTTCTCAAACAGGAATCAAACCTAGCTTTCCACTTTAATTATTATTTGTAGAGACAGTGGTAACCTTTTCCTCCCAGCACCCTGCAATTTATCCTCAGTTAGAGCATCTTTTCTGCATGACCAGAAAAATTTTAACTCCCTATGCTGACCAGGGTGCTGTTGAAACATTTTTTAAAGATTTGCCTTGACTTAAATTTTGCTGCTGTTTGTTAAAGTTCTAGGGCATGAATATATTTTAGGCTCACAGAGTCCTACCTTGAATTGAAAGAGAGATCCTTTGAAAAATGATGGGTTTTAAAATCCCACTTCTCCCAGCTGACTGGACTATTATGGATTTTCAGATAATGGGTACACTGTTTGTGCTAAGTCGTGCACGTGTTCATATTAAAAAATAACTGCTTACCTTAACACGAACAGTTCTTGAACCTGATTTTTGAGATGTGAATTAGTGTATAATGCTATAGACCTCTTAAGTAGTTTCATTTTGTTACTGCGATTTTTTGTTCTTTCATCTCCACATCTGAAATAATTTTTTGCTCACTAAAGATTTAATGAACTTATCATCTTTGCAGACAATTAGTCTTATTGCCACTTAATAGGCACAGGTGAGTGCAGTGACATACCGAAGGTCACAAAGCGAGTCAGTGGCAGAGCCAGGCGGGGGAGCCTGCGCTTTCATCCCCCCTCTGGTATTACAAAATGCTAATGCTGCTTCTCTTGACAGGTTTTGGTATGCAGCATGGAACAGAGAAGTTAAGCGTGCTAAAGTAGGCTGGTTTGCTCTTAAAGACTCACTGGAGTATGTGTATTTATTCCGCTGCATACCTGCCAAAGAAGCTTTGCAGATTAGAGTCACTGCCTAACTCTTGCATTTGCACCTATTAGCAAAGCAAAGGGAGAAACTGTTGAACAGCCAGTGCGTATTTCCCGCTGTGATGCTAATTTGTTGGCTTCTGTTTGGGAAAGAAAATGGTGAGTAATTTGAGGGAGGTTGTTTGTTTGTTTTTCCTCTGTAAGACTGGAAAAACTGATCCAGATTAAAAACTAATTGGGCGCTATTGGGCCTGGAGAGAATTCTGCCATATTCTGGGCCTCAGACTTCAAAGTGGGGAGCGCTGAATTCTGCCAAACACCTGAATGGTAGCTTAAATCTCAGTGAGAGGGTTTATTTAGCAATACTGTTGAGGCCATCATATGTTTCTGAATCTGGGCTGGCTGTTTGCAAGGAGATGCACAGATCAGTCAGGAGATAGACGTGCAATCCATTTTCTTTTGCGTATTAGTATTGGAGCTGCTGAAGAGGAGCGTGTGTCTGTCTTAGAGCTCTGTTGTCAGAGTTGGATGCTGAAGCCAAGCGCATTGTTTGGAAATGTTCTTACACTTGCAGCGGGGCAGTGCTGGCAATGCTGGGATCCCTGGGGCATTCCCTGACTCTGTGTGGCTTCCAAATGTCAGCTCAGCTCAACTGGCTTGGGCCTGGGCATCGTCCGTGATCGAATTTTGTAGTGGTTACAGGGTGAGGCTTTTGTGAATATTCTGTATCTAAATATGTGAAGTGAATATTAAATCTGCCTATTGAGCCATGCTTAAAATGTATTTGAACGCATCATCAAATGGTTTGAGAGAGTTTCTTTCCTTTCTTTTTTTCTTTTTAAAGGGTTAAAATGGTTGTCGAAAAACTGCAGTTCTTCATTTTGAAGTCAGAACGTCTTTCTATGCAAAACATTTCCTTTGGTCCTATGAAAAGTACAACTCAACCTTAAAAAAACCCCAACTGTTTAGCCCCTAAATGAGATGTTTCTTATCAGATGGAAGGCAGGTCAGTCTGAAATTTTACATTTTGATTCACTGAAGTTTGTTTTAACAAATTGTTTGGTGTTGATCTCAGATGACTAAAACAAAATCCCAGCATACAAGGGGGAGGAAAGGCTGTTTTACACCGAATGGAACACAGAGCCTGACCTCTTGGTACTGCTCCTCTGGAAGAGGACTAATACCCTGCATTTTCACTGAATTACAGCAGGCTCTTTGGATGGTTTTAAACAAATCTTTCCGCCCATATTGGAGGGTATGCAATTTGTGCTCTTTTTGAAACACCAGTACCAAATTTATGAGGATGTTAAAGCAGCATCTTAAATGTTCCCATCCTCCCTTAGTGTTTAAAAGAGAGCGTGTATTTCGCTGGTGGGGGAAGCAGTCGCCCTGTGTGTCCCTCCTCACCCTGCTCAGGGAAAGAGGGCTGTGACACTGGCATATGTCTCTGGCTGTGCAGGGATACTCTGGCAGAGGAGGACGAGGGGTCTCCGTGTGCTGGTGACACATTACTGTTCCTTTCAAAAGCAGCAGCTGGCAGCCCTCTGATTAGCATGCTACAGATGGCAGGGAGATGCAAAGGGCCTCTCCCGTCCCCTCACTGAAGCACCCTCCGTGCTGTCACCTCCCTCCCTGATTCAAGGGAACCCGTTGCTGCTTGCTGGGGTTTCCCATCCTGACACTGGCAGCTGCAAAGCAATGAGCTGCATGTTGGGCTTTGGTCTGGAACACAAGCAAACCGCTCCCAGCCCATCCCGGTCCTCAGGAGCGATGCGAGCGGCAGGGATGATGGTTTTTTCAGGAGTGCCTTCTGCAAGCTGAGGGGAGGAAAGTCATAGTCCACTCAGGAGTTAATTCTCTGGGTGATGTGGGAGGCAGAGAAATTTATTAAATGAAAGCTTGTAATGCAGTTTAATAAGATTAGATTTATTTAATAAGTGTACCATGAGGACGTTGGTTCATGTTAGCAGCACTGCAGTGCCCCCAGCCTTAATGGGTTCTCCAGAGCAGCACAAAGAGGTCTGGTTTTTGCATTGCTGTTACTGTTTTTAGTCCTTTTTTTCTTATTACTACCCTTGTTCCTGGGTTTTGCTTGCTTCTGCCCCTGCCTAGAAAGCAGGACTGAAAACTACGGAGGGCAGCATGAACAGAACAGTGGCAGTGGCTAGGAGGATCCCCAAATAGGGCTGACTGCAGACAAACAAGAGCCTGGACCAGTGTCTTGCTGTTGCTCCATGTGACAGGCTGCTTCTGTGGTTTTAGGTGGGTCATTTGAATTTCTATGCCTCATTTCCCATGTGTACAGTGAGGCTAATAATGCTGCCTTTGTCTGTCCTGTCTATTTAAAATGTAATGAGATGAGATTTTCAAAAATGACAAATGATTTTCCGTGCCTCGTGTGAGCGCTTAACTGAAGGCGTCTTCAGATGTGACTGAACTCTCTCCTGCTGGGCAGTGTGGCCTGGTGAGGTTTTCAAGCTGTGTCAGCAAAATGAAGAAACTGAGCGGTGCAGAGAGAGCCCAGTGCAGGTTTCTGACTGAAGCTTTTTCTTCTTAGCTTAACTTTTAAATTCAGTAACACCCATGCATCATACCAGATAGCATTGGGTCTCCCAGACATCACACTTGGAGAGAAGAGAAACCTTTATAAAAAAGAGGGGAAAAAAAAAAAAGTGAAGTTTTTCTTTTTCTTGCTTTCCACATTGTGGGGTTTGATGACTTGACTTGATTTTTGCTTTGAAATTTCCAGCATGAAATTTTTGTTTGAGTATTTGTGCATCACATTCTTCTTTCTGCCATTGAACCAAGTCCCAGTTCAGCGTGTCCCTTGAGACACTGGTCATCAAGAAAAAAATCTTAGCTTGCCACTTTTCGAAAAGATTGCTTCTTTTGCTATGTTTTTAACATTAGATAGCACGTGACATGCTGCAATAGTTAGTTATATGGGGCATATTGGGAAGCTTTGGTTCTATCTGCTTCACTTGGAAGTGGAATTCTGTTTGCTTTAGTAGGGTTATTCCCTGGTTTTGCAGTTGGAAACGGTATCAGCCTGGCACGATGGTCCAGCTTAGCCGTAATGTTCATTAGTTTTCCAGTGTAGTGATTCTCTCCTCTGTGTTATTGTCTCTGCTTGGCATTTTTATTGCAGAATAAAGCATGACAGTCCATTTACCTGTATCGATGGACTCAAGATACTTTCCCTTTCTCTCCTCTTGGATTCACCAAGTCAGTCATTGCGTGTGTGTCAACACAATTAACAGTGTCTTCAGAGCTGTTTTCTGAATACCTACCTGTACAGACTGGAGCAATGTGTTTAAAATAGGCTCTAAAGCCACCACTGAACACAGAGTCCATGAGGCGAAGCTGCTTAATGCAGCTTAAGGGTGAAATGCTTTTGTGCTACGAGCCAGCAGAGCTTTCATCCAGGGAAGGTGGTGAACAGAACCAGCAGCATAAGTAACATCATCTTCTGAGCTCACCTGGGCATTTTCACCCAGCATCCCTTCTTTATCTGGACGTGCCCTCCCTCTCTTTTCGTCTAACTTGTGTAGCTCAGATCCCTGCAGTGAAAAGTCCTGAGTGTCTGGTAAGGGATAGGGGGAACGTTTCCGTGCCCGTTGGATGCGTGTGTGTGCACACATGTGTGATGAAGCCCAGTTCTGATCACACTGCTGAGGACATCGCTGCCTGTGAATGCAGAAAACTGGTTTCAGTGCCCAAGGAAGTCTTCTCTGAGACCATCATCCTATATTATGGCCTGTCACCCTACAGTATGAGTGCAATGTAGCAGATGACGTTCCAGGATATTCTGTAAAGTATTTCCATTCCGGTAAATGGGGAGCCAGTTCCACTTAGTGGGAAGTGCTGCAGGAATTGCCATGAAATAGCAGGGACAGGAGAGAGCAATTCTAGAGTTGTTGAAACGGAAGGTGAAGCTGGGCTGCATCTTTGATACGATAACAGCATGTTAAGCCAAGTCGTATCTGTTTATCGTAAGTCTGAGACACTTGTCAAGTTTACTGCTGGCTTATTTTTAGTGCTGTTGTGTCCTGTCTTGAAGGAAACCGGAGAGCCATAACACTCAAAGTCAAATGAGTGAATCATTCATAGAGCATGATATGCTTTATGACCCTTGCTATTATTGTTGTCGTCATTATTTATTAACATAGTGCTCGGAAGGTGTGTGAAGCCATGTGGATCACAGCTCTGGCATACTTGCAATGGAAAGATCTTATCTGGGGAGATAGAGAGCGGTCAAGAGATCCCAGTGACAGGACATAAACCAGAATATTCACCCATCCTTCTCCTTCGCTTTTTTGACTGGAGCTCCTGACTTGGAAGGTCTCTATTTTAATCCATCTTGTTAGACTAAAGGTTATCATTGTCCATTTTGGGTCCTTTTGGGAAAATGTTGGAAAAATTTTAAATAATTTCCAGTCCACAAATCAATAGCTATTTCCTGTTGAATCCCAGTTCCATACAGATTTTAATGGTGGTAAGCCAGGAGCCAACATATTCTGAGAGAGGTGTTCAGAGGAAATGTTAATATTTAATGATGCCTTTTTGTGGTTAGACGGGTGAGTTCTCTTAATGATGCTGTCTGGAAGAACATACCTCAATCCTCAGCCATAATCAATCCACAAGCCTTTTGCAAGGCTTCAAAATGATGCAGGACATTTATGGACCTTAATGAAATCCGCAGTTTTTCTGGAACTTTTGTCTTAAATGCTGAGTGCTTCAGAGAGATTCCTTTTACTTCTATCCATGATTATCATCCTGGGAGTAGCTGAAAAACATCTGATTTCAGAGCAGGCATTTCACGTGCATATACAAAGAGTGAATTAGTAAGGGGAGTTCTTGAAGGCAGTGAGGCTCTCCACTCCCTCTGGAAGTCAGTGGGAGTTGTGTGCCTAATTTCCATTTGTGCCTTTGGAAAATCCCCTTCTAATTGACTAAATATTTGTACTATTGGCTGTGGGCACAATGTGGCTTTCAAACCATCTGTTTTCATGGACTAAAACCCACTGGCAACAAACCTTGATTGGCAGAAATTCGCCAGGGCTGGTTTACATTAGTTGAGGTTGCTGAGGACAAAACCATAAAGGAAAAGAGAGGCATAGGATAAGCAGAAATAAAAAGGACCATGGAAATAAATGAGCTTTGTTTGAGCATTTGAATGGACTTTACTCATTTATCAAAAGACTTTCTTCTGGTCTTTAATGTTTCTGAAATAATGTGTCTCATCTTTGAGTGCTCACCGCCAAGAAAAGCTGTCAACCACTCCAGCAATTATCATATCCCAAAGGGAAGTTGGTTAATGATTTCTCTGTAGACAACTTGGTCTTTTGGTTTTTGTGCTATGCCAGAACAATTCCAACTCAGTGAAGCATTTTAGGATTTGGTTTGATTTTTAATGTTCAGGGAATATTCTAGAAACATGGTTATTCACTGCCACCTCTTGATACTGAGCCTGCACCTTAGAAAATTAAAATTACAGGGTCAGATGCAGGGCTGAGCCATAGGTAAGGCAAGAACCGGAGAGCGGGAAGATGGCTTTCCCAGATCCTGGTCAGGCAGGGGAATTCACAGGCTATTGTAGGGGCACATGCAACAAGTTGGTATTTTTAAGGGATGCATAATTTTGTAAGGAATGATGGTGGCAGAGATCAGCAAAAGCTATCCCAAGCCCTTCCTCTGAGCATCCTTGAAAGTCAGTTGTGGATTTATAGTCAAGCTTTGTTCAGCGCCTCTTTGAAAATCACTTGCTAGTGCGCGTAAGAGTGGTCATTGGATTTCTGCTTTTAGCCCTGTGCTCCCAGGCATCATGAAGATTTTCCTCTACATTCGGTAAAAGGAATTAGCAAGCTTCACCATGAGGTCTCCTCTTGGTGGACCCAGCTGAAAACACGGTATCAACTTGATTTGATTCTGAGGACGAAATTGTATTTTTAAATTGTGACCTGATGAAACTTAATTGAAAGATTGTCATTAAAACTGTCTGGTGTTTCACTTGAATTTGCTCCCAAGTGTGAATATCCGCTGTGCTCCAGCTAGCGTAAGCCCACGTTTTGTCCCATACATGGACTTGATTCGTATGGATTGCTGCAGCTTTCACTGGTAAGGTTTTGACCTGGTCTCCTTAGGGCTGATGGTCAGATGTTGGAGGTGTTGAGCATGGTACCTCTGCAGCCAGGGACAGGTAGGTCTCCCCTGTGCGGAGGGGTCTGTTATGTTCATGATTATCTGCCAGAAATCTCTACAAATACCTGGGGGTTGTGAAAACCCAGGCCCTGCCTAGATCTTAGGGACCTTGTCCTCTGAGGGGTCCAGGCTAGAGTTCCGTAAGCCATGCCTTAAGATGGCACGATGGCTCATACCAGTCTCTTTCTTTGCTCATTTTCACTGAAGAATGTCTGTTTTGTGGAGTTCCACTTTTGCAGATATCCAGATTTCAATGGGATCCTGCCTTGCATGATAGATTTTGCGCCCAGTGGAAGTATTAATAATTAAATATTTGCAATAGGAAGAGCCCCAGATCTGGAAGTAGTTGCTGTCACTTATTTTAATAATAGCAATTTAATGGCAGAAGGTATTGCTGTAATTTCTTGCTGGGTTCCTAATCTTTAAATAATGAAGAAAATTCTGGATTTGCAGCGATTGTCTCGCCTAAGGATGGGAGGCAAATAAAGCACTATAGAGCTTATGTTGCGTTGTTTCTAATTCAAATCAAGTTTGATTGTTGAGCCTTACATTGCATGTGCAAGTATATGGCAATGAAATGAAATAAAGCATCATTCCTCACTTTATGCATGAGAAGTTGGTCTGTCTCGGACAGATGGAATAGGAGACCAGAAATCACTAGAACCATTAATGCAACGCAGGTTAGTGTAGGAGTCATCATAGAATTGTCTAGGCTGGAAGGGACCTTTCAGTTTTATTCCTATGTTCCTGAGTTTTTCTAGGCAGGCTACCGATGCCAGAGCACTGTAGCACAGAGGCTGTATTAATATTAGTATTAGTATGTAAGTAAAGAGACCTCATTTTTCACTCGTTTGATGAGAAGCCTGCCTACTTCATATCTTTGTGCTGACATTCCCTCCTCTGTATGGATGTAGAACTTTTTTGCAAAAGGATCCTTGTGAAATCCTCGTGCTCTTCATGCTGTCCTTTTTTTTTTTTTTTTTTTTTTTCCTTGTCTTTGCCAGGGCAAATCCCCAGGCAGGGATTCTCTTTTGTCCTGTGGAACTGCTGCGCTTCAGGTACTGAGTACTTGTGTCACTTAAGACTTTTGTGCACTGGCATAAAAGAAGCCTAAATTAAGCCAGTTCTGCCACCGCTTTCCTCTGCAGTTTCCGGCAGGCTGTGCAAGCTCTCTATTCATCACTTTCGTTATTTGCAGAGTTGAGAGAAAACTACTACAAGTCACTTGCCCAGAAGTGTCCCAGAGTGTTTGGATGTGAAGAAAATCCGATACTGTGATTCCACTCAGCTTCCCTCTTTCATTCCTTTATTATGTCGTATATGCATAACATGAACTGATAAAATCAGGTAATTTTTTGTGTATTGCTAAATAGTTCATCTGCAAGTAAGCGTTTGAGGTAGTTACTCAGCTCTGCGTACGTGTATCACTGCAGTGTTTCAAGGACTAATTAATACTCATTATAGGATTGGAATATGAAATCTGCTGCATGGAGGCTGAAGGCTACCAGTGTGACTCCAGCTGGCCTGATGGGTTTCTCATGTCCTGTTTATGTATCTTCAGTGTTTTTCCACCTTTTTTGTTGGTAGAGCTAAGTATGATCTGATATCTGAGGAATTTTTCTTATTGATGCTGGATTTATGAAATTCAGATGAGAGTCAGTGTTATTTTCAAAGTAATTTTACGTGGCTCAGAGTGAAAACAGATGCCCTATGGGATTATTAAACACACACGGATTATCAGCGCCTGGTGATTTTTCAGCAAAACTTGGTTATTCCCATGCTTAGAGCATGGGCATCTGCACTTGCTGGTTTAATATATTACCACTCAGGAGTTGTGCCTTGCTCGTTAGCTGTAAACAAACTCAAACTGAAATGTTAGTTGCATCAGCCTATACTCCTTCTGTGATAACAAAGTTGGTAAGGAATCTCCTATCTCTGGCTGGGAATTCTGGGATCAACAGAACCCATTGTCGAACATTACAGAGCCTCAGCTGGACTCACGTAGACAGTTTCTATGGCCGGTCCCAAAGTCAGAGTGATTTGGGGGGTCTGAGTTCCCAGTGCAGTGGCTGGGAGAGCTGTACTCATGATAGAAGTCTTCCTGTAGGAAAAAGAATATCCTAGGAATAAAGCTGTGGAGTCATGTAGGTGTATCAAAATGTTTCAGTTCAAGTATAACAAAAAGAATGAGTGGAATTTGCTACAACTGGGCAAAGATCTGATCTATCTCAAGATCCGATACCCGAGTTTCACAGCTGGGAATAAAAACTTTTGAAATTACCCCATTTTTTTTCAGTGTCTGTAAAAGGACCATAAATACATAGAGAGTACTGTACAAACACCCTGTGGAATATCCAAAAAGGAGAATACAGTCAAAGGAAGGTTCCTTTTAGTAGTTCAGTGGTTCTTTTGGGAGCTCCTGAGTTTCCTCGTAGGTGATGGAAATCATCTTTGGTTTGGTATGTGAGGCCCGTCAGACTCGACAGATCAGCCTGTGGTAAGGTGTCTTTGACAGACTTCCCGTGAGCCCACTTGGAAATATGAGCACAGAATAACCGAAGACACTGCTGAATGTGCGTTCAAGTGCATGTGGAAAGGGGAAACATTTGGAGATGGCTGTTCAATATATGATTGTTGTCCATGTTTTGAGGGTTTGTTGGAAAAGAGAGACAGATCTGTATGGTAGGAAACTTCGTCTTTTGGGAGCAACCTTTATGAGGTCTGAAACGTTGGAAGCCGCAGTCGTGTCTGCGGGATTTCATTCTTGTCCCAGACACTTCTCAGCCTCTAGGCTAGCGTGTACCAGCAGACCGTTCTCTTCCCATCCCTCCACAGAGGCCTGTGTCTGCGGCCATCTGAGTATCTTCCAAGGATGTGCCAAGTAATGAATGAGCTTTATTTAAGGCTATCCCTGAAAGCCACTGCGTACGTTTCAGCAAGCTGCAGAATGTGTCAACACGATCGCTTCAAGGCTTTTAGCTTGCTGGAGCCTCTGTCAGCACTCTCCACAGCTTCTGTGGACTGCCTGGTCAGCAGTGCTCTGACTATTAATATTTATAAACCTTAAATAATACAGGACTTCAGTGTACCTGAGAGACCATATGTTGGCCTCCAATCTCCAGCAAAGCACCTGAGATCAGTGTGGCTACAACCCTGGCTGATCTGCTCTTACGGTCCCAGAAGGGGAAGGAGGTGGAGCTTTTTCCCCCGGAGGGCCTCTCTCTTTGGATTTCTCCCTCCTTCATTAGTCACCAAAGCACATCGTCTTCATCCTTCAGGGCCAAGCTGCAGGCTTATTCCTTTCCTTTTAGTCTGGAGTCTTTTATCACTGTGCTGTGCGTTTATTACAGCGCTTCACTTGGTTGTGACCTTGGTTCTGGCTTTTTTCCACCTTTCAGTACAAATGCGTCGATTTGGGTGTGGTTTGCAGGCAGAGAGAGCTCTGAGATTTTTATTATTATTTATTTAATTTTTGCTTTGGGGTTTTTTGGCTTCAGTCTTATCAAGGTGCTCGGTAACCATTTGGACACAGATGCCTCTAAATTAACATTTAATGTATGCATGTGCGAAGATGCATATCGATGAATAATACATCGTAATAAACAGCTTGGTGATTGGGTTTGGTTCAGAGCGATATTGCATATGGATTAGCCTTAAGGCCCCGGATCAGTGGTGTTAATGACATGTTATCAGGTGGAGACAGCCGAGCTAAACCCATTGTGTACTGCACCGCTTACCTTTGTGATAAAAATGTCTCTCCTCCCACATGCACAGCCTCGGCCGGACTCGCAGAGCCATTCCCTGTCCTCTGCTGAAACAAGCCCGTGGGAAATGACTAAGGCAACCCTCCCTCCACATTGCTAGCTGCCGGAGACGTTTATTTAGGTACAAACCTCAGAGAATAAGTCAAAAAAAAAAAAAATCAAATCGTTGATACATGCAGCTGTACCAGCCAGAGGAGCACGCGGGGGTGTTAGAGCCCAGCAGCTCACGCAAGGTGGAAAAGGGTCTAGGGATGGGGTGCGAGTGTCTGGACGTGCCTTTGAAACCCTCCCTCGTCCCCCTGGGGCTGCGGCTTGCTGTGAGCCCCCCCGGGGCTAGAGGTGGCCCTGACACCCCCCTGCCCCCGGGCCGGCCGCCGGCGCCGGGCGGGCGGCGGGTGGTGCTGAAGGGACAGCGCCGGCTGCTCGCCCGGCCCGGGGGGCAGCTCGCCCGGCTCCTCGCCCCCTCGCTTTCTCGTTCTCTCTGCCGCCGTCTCCCAGCGCAGGGACGCCGTCAGCATGGGCAAGAGCGGGGAGGCGAGGGACTGCTGCTCTGTCTCCTCCTCTAGAAACCTGCATTCAGCCGGAGCCGCCTTTGGCTGCCTCCCCTGATCCCCCGCAGGGAGTGACTGGGGGCTTCTGGCATTGCAGAGGCTTAATTGAGTAGCAAGGTCACTAATTTCGGCTCCTGGAGGTAAGTCCTGGTTGACGGCTCATTTTCCTCTCTCCCTCGGTTCTCACACCCCTTTCCCATCTGTCTCCCTCTCTCATTCTCTCTCCAGTGCCATCAATCAGCCCTTTTCCCCCCCGTGAAGAGGGTCTACCCGAGTCACGGCACCAGCGATGCCCCAAACCCCAGAAGCTGAGTCAGCACGTTGCCCCCCACTAACCCACCCGCGATCTCCTCTGCTCCCCGCCCTCCGGCGCCGTGGCGTTGGGAAAAGTGAGGAACAATAGGATTCCCGGAGCACTCCCTGACTCCACCATTGCGGGGCCAGGGGAGGAAGGGGAGAGGGTGGTGGGAGGAAGGAAGGAAGGAAGAGGGATCCTTTCTCCCCTGCCCTGGGAACACACCTCCCGAGCCGCCGGGGGCGAGGGGGGTGCTTGGTCCCTATCAGTGCCATGCAGCAATAGCAGCACTATAGCTGGGGAAGGGGAGGGGGGAGAGGGGGTGTGTGATGGGGGCTGTTGCTCCAACCTGATCGAGTCCATTTGCCAATTCACCACTCGCATCACTTCCGGATCAGTCCTCAGTTTCTACTGCAGAGTGAGGAGATTTTTTTTTTTTTATTTTTTTTTTTTCCTCCTTTTCCCTCCCTCCCCATCTGGATGCTGGGAACTTGAAACCTCCTCCCTTGATTGCAGCAGGATCTGCCCCAACCTTCCCTCAACTTTGCACTGCATCAAAGAAAACAGAGCGAGCCACAGGCTATACTGTACCGATGGGGGCAGGGGATCTGCCAGGCACAGCCCCTTGCAATTGATGTTGCCGTATCTCTAGGACCCAGAGCGATCTCTCTCTTCTTTTTTTTCTCTCTTCTTTTCGTGTGTGTGTGTGCGCGAGTGTGTGAAGGATCCTCCTGGTTACCGCTGTTACTATTTTCCCTTAGCAGAGAGACCACACAAGCCATGGCTGAGAAGAAGCAGTCTGGTCGGCAGGGCGAGGAAGAAGAAGTGCCAGCCTTCTTCAAAAACCTGGGCTCGGGCAGTCCCAAGCCCCGGCAGAAATTCTGTGGCATGTTCTGCCCGGTGGAAGGCTCCCTGGAGAATAAGACCATCGACTTCGACTCCCTCTCGGTGGGCCGCGGATCTAACAAAGTCGTGGCAAAGCAGAAGGATGTTGCCCACCTGGGTCCGGATGCTCCATCCGTCTATTCCAGGCAAAGCGGGAAGGGAGGGGAACCATCTGTTGATTTCGGGAGAAAGGTGGAGATCAGAAGTGCCACTGGGAAGGAGGCGCTGCAGAACCTGAATGACAAGGTGGGTGCATATATATATTTGTGTGTGTGTGAGATGCAACTTGAACCCGTGATAGGCTGCAGAAGGGATGTATCATTTCCCCCCTGCAGTTTCTTGCCTTTATATCACTTGCATGTATGTGGCAGTCGATGTCTTCCTCTAAGCTGCATCTCTACTAGAGCCTTCATGCCAGATCTCTAATGTTATCCGTGTGCTCTCTGCAGGTGTGTGTGTATGTGCACAGGGAGGAGGGCAGAAGAAGAAAGGAGCCCCCTGCACCCACAGACACCCTCCCTTTCCCCACCCTGCCTTCCTATTTGTTGATATTTGGTCCTATTTTTGTTTCTTAGGCGAATTCCCCCCAGCATAATGGTAGCAAAATGCCCCACCCAGCTAGTGAATGCAGCTCACGGGAACAGAAATGCAATTGTTAGCAAAAGAGCATCAATGAGCCTCCACCTACAGGGATGAAATCCCTGCAGGCTTCTTCCAGGGGAAGCTCCTACACGCTCCTCCCAGGGGAGGACAGACCAGAGTGACCCCTGGGAGCTGTATTTCAATACCAATTTTGATCAAGGGCTCGGGCTACAGTGGGAATTTTTGCCTCGGGAAGATCTGGGACTTTCACAGGAATGTGGCGTTCTCTTAGAAACCCACTGAACTCCTCACAGTTAAGTCTCCTGAAGCTCTTTTCTCACCCTGTGTCATGGTGCAATACCGCCTGGCCTCTTCCTGAGGGAAAAACCCATTCAACCCATAGGTCTAGCTGACCACGCGCATTTGCTTTTCTCAATAAATAGATTTAAGCAAGCTTTATTCAGATCTGAGCCATGAAATACTCTGCATGTTACTCTGACAATACTGGTCCCTTTGCATAGGCTGGAAGAGCAGAAATGAATAAAGCACCAACCAGCAAAGTGATAAACTTCCGTCATACTGGGAGAGAGTTTCTGTGAGTAGTCCTCCAGTGAGTTTATAGAGCGCTCTGTCCTTGAAAATGTTTCTAGGATGCGCCTCCGGATTTTTACTAGTGGTATGGATTGCATATATAGGGCAGAAATCTGCCTGGAATTTCTAACATGGGCTTGTTCGCCGCTGTCTCCAACTTTCAGAAATGTGAACGATTACTAGGAGTGTTACTGGGGGCTTATCCTCCCCGAATCAGACCCTGCTCTGCTTCTTCCTACCACAGTACCCTAAGGGCTCCATCCACCCATATTTGCATGCGTGAACGACTGCTGTTTACCGTGAGATCTCAAAGGTAGGCCCTGATTTTCAGAAGTGACACACACCAGCCTTTAATTAGGAGTGGGGCCTGCTTCGCACTGCTTCAAACCTGACTTGCCAAACCCAAACAGAAGTTTGCCACTACAAATGCCTATGGTTTGATTTGACCATGTTGAAGTGCCTATTAATTAAGTAAGTTTCCATGATTAATTAGTCTTGTTGGACTAAGCAAAGTGCATCTCAGGAGTAAAGGGCATGCACCTTTTCAGCTTTGTGAGCCAAAGGTTTTGCAATTCGGGATGTTTTCAGAACTAATTTCCAACAATTTGATTCGGTGATGTCCTGCGGGACATAAATATAAACAGGCGATTTATTAATTCTGAAAAGATTAATTATCTTGTGATTGAAGGGCACCAGTATAATAAAAAAACCTAAGTACAATATGGTGAAAAATCAGAAGTTCACACAAAATATCAATCACATTTTTTTCTTTTTAAAGTGTGTGTTTTGGTTCTAGTTTTCAAGATTGTTGTATTAATGTTAAGGGAGGGTATGAAATAATGGGAGAGTGTGAAACATTTGAGTTGTTTCTCGTTAGCTTTACCTAACGCTGATGGCCAGTGGATTGTGTTGTGAGGGGCTGTGAGCATTTGGGTAAGTGCAGTCTTTTATTATAAACGTCTTGCTATGGATTGGCACTTTATTGCTTTTAGCTTTGATGCTTTTCCAGCTGACTGCATCTGTAGCCTGAATTGATGGTTAGATCCTCGCCAGGTAAAAACTGGCCTTACTTCAGTACATAAAAATGTGTTTATCATGATGATCAAAGCTCAATGTATTAAAAAAAAAAAAAAGGTAAAGAAAAATAATGTTGCAGGAAGCGGCATTAAAGGAGGCAGCGCATTGAAGTAAATTGAGAGAGGAGTTAAAAGGCTTCTGAAGTTTTGCAACTGAATTCGGCCCATTATTTTCAAACCTCTGTCTTAAGAGTTTAATAACACATCTGAAGCAGGTTCTCCCCGGGTAGACTGTACACTATTTCCACGTGGTGGGAATCTAAATTGTGGTGGAAAGGCAAAATATGCTAATTTATAGGCTCTTGAATTTCTATCTTGCATAAATTATTTCACAATAGGCTAGAAATCTTACTGCTGCTTTTTCTTTAGCTTCGGGCTGGCAATAGTTGTAATTTTTATCAATTCATGTAACAATCAACATCCAGGATGGCCCATGCTCTTTTTGAGCCACCAAAGGACCATACTGTGAGCTGACGGGAATGGGTGCCGATAAACTGGAGGCAATGGAGATAGGTGGAAGTATGTTAGCTAGTGACTTGATCCAAAGTGGGTTTAAAAGTCATCCTTTCTGTCACTGGATAGAAAGATCTTGTATTAATCTCCACTGAAATAATTAACAAAGCAAGACGTACAAGCTATTTTTTTATTTTTCTGAGGTCTTAAGCGCCCAGAGGGTAAGGAAAGGAATGTAATTATTCTACATTAAATTGCAATATATTGTTCTGCGGGCAAAGATAAGGGTAATCAAATCTCTTTGTGTCTCTCCTGTCTAGGGTATTCTATAGGCATCTATCACGGCCTCACTTTATTGCCTCTGGGCCATGCTGCCTCATAATTCAGGGTTAAGATCATCTCCAGAGGCCCCAGGAAGGCTCTCTGTCTTAGTTTAAGCAGCTCTTTACCATGAGGCCTCTGGAGGCAGTGTGACCTATTCAACAGGTCTGCAACTCAGCAGATCTGAGGCAAGATCCGCGACTCGCCAGCTGTGGAGAATTCGCTGGGCTTCTATTTCCCGTCTTAAAACTTTGTCGTCTTCCCTGTTTAGGCAGTTAATGCTCGGTCCTGCAGCTCCTTGTTCAATGCCTGGGCACTGCTTAGTGCTTTGAGGCCCCGACCTCAGCTGGGCCATCGCTGTGGTCTAACAAGAACGTCATGTTCAAACCCGGGATTTCTTGAAATAGACAATAAACACTTGGCCTGGCTTTCCGGAATTGCTGTGTGCCTGCAAGCCCATTTCCTACAGTGGGATTTGGTGTTCAGAAAGCATCAGGGCAAGGAACTTACTCATAGCAAGGCTTTGTAGCAGTCAGTGCAGAAGCTGCAGGCTGCCGTGTCTCAGAGCAGGGGGACTGATGATGTGGCGTTATTAGTTTGTTCCTTAGATGAAGAGCCTTGAGACACGTGCGTTCCTCTGGGTTTTGAAGAACCGTAGCCATTTCTTGCTTGACCTGGGTCCTTCCTCTCTGTGTATTTCCCAGATTTCCTGTGTGTATAATTGGTATTACTTCCATCTTGCTCATCTGTTGAGGTTCTTCAGGGCAGAGACAGTCTTTAAGGGAACATGGAAACATAGAATCGTTTTGGTTGGAAAAGACCTTTAAGATCGAGTCCAACCATTAACCTAGCGCTGCCAAGTTACTGCTAAACCATGTCCCTCAGCACCACGTCTACCCGTCTTTTAAATACCTCCAGGGATGGTGAGTCCACCACTTCCCTGGGCCACATCTATAGGGGAAAGCAAGGTTTGACTGCAAGAGGGATCAGCAAGCCTGGGGCTTGCTTGAATCTAGTTTGCGTAAGGAGCCTGAGTAGGTGCTAAGACACTTCAACACAAGTCCAAGGCCTGGGATCCCAGATCTTTTCTGAAAGTGCTAAAGTTCCCATTGCCATCCTGTCATTACTCCCGTGATTCAGGTGGTTCCCCCGTGCAACAAACAGTCACCTTTATATACCTTTTTTGCATCCCTTAGAAACAGTTCACAGACCTTTAGGAAGTGTGGAGCACTGGGTGTAAACTACTGATCTAAACCAACAAAGCTATGTGCTATTGTAATAAGTAACAATAATGAATAAACAGAAACCAGGAAAATATTTTTATTTTAGAATTGACAGGAGAGGAATTGATTCCGAAACACAGTTTCATTAAGCTTTTGACATGACGAGACTTTTCTACTAAAGCTTTCAGGGTCATGGTTGTTCATTTTTGGAGAGAAATAATGAATAACAGGACATTGTTGAGAGCTCAAATAATCATAGACTCTGCAACATTAATGGAACTGTTGTGTAAAACAAAGAAGCTGTTCCAGACAGATGGAAAGGCAGTTCTGAGTTTAATTTGTTATGATGCCTGTAATTTTTCTATCCTTGTTTCGACAATCATTGCTTGCAAAATAATGATACAGGAGGATGACTTGCATGTTCTTCCAGTGGATCGTAACAATTTGCCTGGCTACTGAAAAAAAGAAACCAACAATGATGAGCACAAATGCCAAATTCCTCTTAACTTCTTAAATCCCTCTCAAAGCCATCAGTCTGCAGAGCTGGAACTTGCTGTACGTGCAGTGGGTGTCTTGTGGAGGGGTCTGTTAGTATTACATCAGGAATGCACCAACACCACACTCCCTCCTGCAGAAATGAGCCAGGGGCTTTGATACAAGGCCAATCTAGTATTTGGGCTAAAGACTGGAGGGAAAACTTAAAAGACCTGGGGCCAGATTTCCCCACCCAGTTTGGAGCTGGGCCAATTCGGAGGTCTGGTCCTTCAACAGCATTTTGTGATGCAGTCTTTATGTCGGGGATGCTTGGCACGGTGAGACTGCCAGCTTTGCATTGCCACCCTTAGGCCCATGCTATGGCCATCATTTGACACGAGCCATCTGTTTTTAGCAGGTGCTGAGCAGTCGTTTAGGTCTGCCTGAAATTTTTTTCCCTGCAGGACTATGTCTGACTCCCAGTATCACTTGTCTGTCTTGTGGCACGTGAAATCTGAGTCTGTCTTCTGTGGTGGTGTTAAAAAGTTGGGAAATGGTGTAGGCAGCAAAGCTGGTGTGAAGTTGATGTGTGTGTTCTGCGTGGACTCCCTTACCCTAGAAAGGGGCAGCATCTGGGAGCAGAGCTGTAGGAAATCTACTTAAACCAAATCTATTTACTGTAAGATTCACACAGAAGCCCAATGTCCTGTTCTTTGGTCACCTCCCAGAGACCTGGGATGAATCTCAGGGTGGGAGAACAGAGGTCAGAAATTAATTTCCTCATCGTCTGGAGTAACGGTTTTCCTGTACGTCAGAGGTAGGCAAAGCTGGCTGACACTAGCAATGACAGCAATTGCTGAGAGCCTGATGCTTTGCCCTTTAGGTTTTGGGGAAGAAGTGATAATTTTAATAATAATAATAATAAAAGTATAAGCTCTTTGGAGAGAAGAGCACATTTTCGCTATGTGTTGTACCAGCCATGACAGAGCGATCCCTGTCTAGAACCCCGAAGAGAGCTATCTCTTTCCTGACAACATGACGCGGTAGTAAATTAACAGTGGAGCAGTGGCTCGGGCTTGTTTAAGGACAATAAAGATTGTAGTGCACCTGAAATATTCAGGATGTTTCCTCTAAGAAACACACTATAACAGTAACCGTTGTCTTAGAAGGTTATTTCGAAACCTTCTCAAGGTTTCCTGGGATTTTAAGTGAAACAAAATCAATTGGGTGGTTAATTTTAATTTGCAGATCAAATGTACATTTTTATCGACCTGTTTATGCGGCTAGAAAGTGAATCTCCCCCTCATAATCTAAGGTAGTCTGTATTCAAAAAAGAGTATGCCGTTTCTCTGTGAAGTTGTGTGATTTTTACCTCTTCATAGCAGCACATTTGACCTCTATGGTCATTTCTATATCCTGACACTCAGTTTTAATTGTCTCCTGCAAGATAATAAAACAAACGAAAGATGCCCCTTGGCCAGTGTAATTCCCCTCTGTAATTTAATATGTAGCGATTAGTAATGGACAGTTCCTTCATCACTTTTTGGGAAGGACAGATGTACTCCCTCCGCTGTGGATCAGCCTGTATTTAGTCTTCCCAACGCTTCATAAGATGTAAGGGGTTGGTGGATCCTTGGGAAACTTCTTGTCAAGTCGTTGAGGTTTGGAGCTGATGCAGCAATTAGCATGGGCACCATCACAGCGGAAAACGAGGGTCTGATTGTTGAACCCATGGAAGCTCTTTTAGCCCCGTCCAGCTGCAATAAGAAGACCCTCGCTGACTTGGGCAGGGGGAGATTCCCCAACAAGGAGGGGGGACTGTGAGCATCTGACAAGCCTAAAGGGAAATCGAGAGCTTCCTGATGCTGTACCGCTCGAATTTCAGATACTTCCAGGAATCCTTCAACTCCATCTCTGATCCCTCTTTTCATTGCACTTTAAAATGGGATTTTCCATTTGCAGGTTTTAGAATTTCATGGCAAGATATCCTTGTGGATAAAGCTCTAAGAATTCAGTTGGAGTAAAAGCAATAGGGTGTTGCAGAAATTCTGTGAGGTTTGTTGCAATTACACTAAAAATCCACAGAGAAAGACACTCTTTTAATAATTTTTTCCCAACCAGCCAGTACCTCCACAGTGGGAATGAAATTCCTTGCTAAGTGCATTATGATACTCCACGGAATCTGTAAAGTGAAGGTTCAGAGCTGGTGTAAATTGATTTCCACTGCTGCCTGCGATGGTTTATTTCAGCTGTACAGAGATTCTTATATTCTTGTGCCGTTTTCCCTCTAGACCTTTCCAGAAGAGAAATTTAGACGGAGCTGTTCCTTTACCATGAAATGCGTTTCTGCTGCAAAGAGATGTCTTACTCCAGGTGATACTTGGTCGGAAATGGCTAGTAGCAATTGTGTGTGTCTGCTGGCCAATATACCCCTAATATATACCCCAATATACCCACTATACCCAGTATACAGCCAAGGACGGGTGAGAGATGCTCACCCAGAGCAGAGCACAGCTCCGTCTGCAGCTGGGGTAAAAGCTGGCAGCGCAGACGTACACACAATGCTCAATTTTGTGTATTTCGTCCCCTGTTCTGCCATTTGGGGAACGTTGTGAGGGCCCTCGGAAGTGCTGAGGTAGCATAATTGAAGATATTTATGTGCTTTTGCTGTTCCACCACCGCTGATGTGACTTGGCTGCGGCAACCTTGCTGGTCCTGTCGCGGTGGCTGCTGGGGTGGGAGGGGCTGGCCAGCCATCCTTCATCGCTTTCTTTCATTAGCCTTTGGCAGGGAAGATTTGGCACTGCAGGTTCTCCGTAGCATCTTCTAATTTTAGCCAGCCCAGCCCGCCGTGTGCATTAACAGACCTACGGAAGACAGAGCTCATCAGCATTGTCTAGAAATCCCATCGCTTCCCGCAATGCCTTGGCAGGTGACGGCACGGCTGTTCGACAGCTGGACTGGGTACAAACCTGCAGGCGTTTTAAGAAGCGGGTTCTGCTCTCCTCTAACCTTATCTTCTGCCCCTGGCATTTCCTAAGTAGTTATCGATCTTCATTTAACTTCCAGGGAGAATTTATACATAACCTATAGCTTTACCAGGGGAATGAACCAGCTTTTGTTAAAAGAAAAAAGAAAAAACGCAGGTATACATCTCAGTATTTTCTGACTCCGTCCCCAACTTCTCATCCCAGCGTTGTCCTTTAGGCATAGCTCTTCTCCTTCCCTCCCAATCACCTCCCCTCGTGCGCGTTTATACAACAGATAATATCCATTCCTTGCCTTTGTTGAGCAAGGCTCAATAAGCCGGTTTGCAATGACGTGAATAATTTTCAAATTATTCATTTTGACAGCCTTTTCAGCTCATCGCTAAAAGGAAAGGAAACTGGGCCATGTCGGCAGTGAGAAGATACACCTGGGAGCTCAGTTCTGGTTCTTTGGGTGCACACTAAATCGTAGGGAAGTTCTTAAAATTTGGCACCGTGTAGATGTTGAATATTGAACGACCATGTTTTTCAGCCCTTTAATCTCTCAATTTATTTTATTCTGTACTGCTTAGGCTCTTGCAACATGGTGATGGGGAAGGAAGAGCTAAGTGTCGTCTGAAGATGCGTTATTACTTTCTGAACGTAGTCACTGCTGGATTCAAGGGTGCGGAACGTGTTTAAAGTTCAAGAACTGCCGTTCTGAATTAGGCCCATGTGCAGTAAGGATTGCCTTTTTTTTAAAAAAATGTATTTTAATTAGCTATCTTTGAGCAGATGAGAACAGCTTTAGAAATATTGGTGGGCTGATGACATTGTCCCCTTAAAGGTGCTTCTAGTTTCTTCTGCCAGGGCGGCTGTTCCACGGCTCGTAGTGTATCGTGGAGAAACGGCCCGGCCAAGGTGAGGGGGGCGTCGGTGCTGGCGATGTGCCGTTTCCTGCGCCCGCGTTTGTGGCCGTTCCTCCGTGATCACCTTGCTGCTGCTGGGGCAGGGACTTGAAATGGCACCTGGGCTTGGCACGTCTCGGATCAGCTGCCCAAGGGCCTTGATGCCATCTCCCAAACCCTTAGGCAGCCTTTCCTTCCTCTGCGGTAGCTGAAGACGCTCTTTTTCTTGGCAAGCAAAGGCAAGAAACTCTTCAGATATAAAGTCGAGGAGGAAAGCTAGAATTAAAGAGAAAAAAGGAACAGTTGCGCTGCCTAATTTTAGAAAATCCCATGTAGATTTTCTTCTTCCATGTTCTGAGCAAAAATACGCTGAGGTTTCCAAACTTCTTCCAGCACAGATCAGAGGGGGGCAGGATAACTCATTAGTATTGTCTATTCTGAGCATTAAATCAAAATAAAACCCTACAGGCTAACAAATTAATCATTTTGCTACTGTCATAATGGGCCACTTTTTCATTTGCTACTAATTGAGTATTAACTGATCGGCATATTAGCTACTTAGATGTTGCCTGATGTTACCTTATACCCAGGAAAAGCTCTTTTACTCATTTCCTTATAGCTTCCTGTGAACTAATGTACATCAAAGGCCCTGATAGTCATCTGTTTGAGCAGATGTTGCCTTTGTAATGATTTACTGCAGTAATATACTGAAGGTTTTAATTTCTTACGGGCTGCGCACGGTGTGTTTAATGGAACCAGTCGGGTATGTGAAGATGACTGCGTTTTGCGACAGAACCTTGATGTGCCGTGCAATTCGCCCGAGATGAAGGGAAGAAGGTAAGTGTTTGCCGGTCACTAATTGTTATAACCTTCAGGCAGAAGTGGATTTGTGCTATTTATGAGTCCTCTAAAAAGCGTCTTTTACCTTCCCCTGGAGCAACCGGTTTAAGAGAAACTGGTGTAAAGAGGTGTCTTTGGAATGGTTGCCCCATGCTCTGGCCATGGATCCTGTGTCTTGAGCCAAGCGCACGGCAAATAACAAGTAAATATTTGTGCCATTTAACGCATTTCTTTCCTTGACGTACCAGCTCATGGAGTGAGGGAACGTAAGACTCGGAGTGTGAGTGGAGCGAGCGCGGAATCCGGGCTGCAGGAGCGGTGAGGAATGGCCAGCGCGATGGGGGACCCCCCCGGCAACCCCCCGGCTGTGCTCTCACCCCAGACCCCGGGCNGGGCTGGCGCATGCGCAGTTGGCGTCCCCGTTCCGGCGCCTCTGTTGTTGGTGGCGGCGCTCGCCCCCTCCCTGCGCGGCCGGGCCGGGCCGGGCT
>VXBO01009601.1:246546-281360 GCA_013400135.1 Rhinoptilus africanus
TTAAAAAAAAAAAAGCCAGTGTTTAAATAAAATAACGACGAAGGTTACTGCTGAATGGCTGTCACGGGCCAAAAGTAGCGTGACGCATTTTCCTTATGACTGAATGCTCTGATTTGTGGTGCGTGCGCCCGATGCGAGTCTCTTGTAAAGATAAGGGATAGAAAAAAGAAATAATCATCAGATTCTGGTCTTCTTTGCTGTTGTATAAACCCGGAATTGGTCTACTGAGGCTGACGCTGGAAGAAGGATGTTAATCAATATCTGGCCGTCCCATTTTTGACTGCACCAGTGGGGTAAATATAGCCAGAATACGTACAGGGGTAAATACATCCAGAATTCCTGGCAGGCCCTGGCAGGGCTGCAAACCGCCGCTGCTTTTGTCTCCCAAGGTGGATTCGCACTGATTTCCCAGCACCGTTCAGCCGCAGCAGGAGACCTGTTTATTAGCAGGAGCATTCACAGCATCGTTAAAATGGTCCAGGCTGTGCTTTCATTGGCCACTATTTATATCTATCTGTTTTTCTTCTTTCCTAATTGCTGCTCAGTGCATTAGGACTTGGGCTGCCGGTGACATCGATGGCCAAACTAACTGATTTCGATGGTAGCCGGCCTTTTTAATTGCACAAGGCGTCTGCACTAGAGGTGGGCATAAATACCGCAGTGTTTCTGGAATCGGTAAACACATAGGACAGTTCGCTGTAGCGGCTGGCATGGAAAGACAAGTGGGTTTTTCACGCCCTGAGTCAATTCATTTAGGCTTATTGGCATTCACAGCAGGCCCTAAATTTAAATCTTGGGGTTTTCTTTCTTTGTTGTTTTTAAATTGGTGGCGTTATTCAGGGAAACTCTCCCTTGCAGGAAGGAGAAGGGAAAAAAAAAAAAAAGGGAGGGGGAAGGCGAGGCGCTTCCCATCTCATAGGTGTTTTAGCAGTTATACAATATGACGGCGCGAATCAGTAGCTGATGGAATTCACGTAGCCCTTTTGGCGTTGAAAGAGCCGTGTCAGCTCGTGGCAGCTGAGAATCGGGTGCGCCAACTCTTCAGTTTTATTATACGCTTTTTGGGAAAATGCCTGATGCTTCTGGTGGAGCAATGGAGTCCCAGCTCGTAGCGAGGGCCCTGGGCAGCGCTGTCGGTCTCCTGGAGGCTTTTGCTGGAAGTTCAAGGCCCCACCGAGCTGAAGTCCTGCTTTCTACCCCTTTCTACCCCTTCTTGAATGCAGTATGTGGCTTCACCAGCCTGGCTCTGCGGTGCTGGTACAGCTTTGTTCTCATACAAAGACCTTTTTTTTGGGAGGAGAAAAGGGCGTCAGAGTAAGTACAAGATAAAAGGGCCAAGGTGTAGTTCAAATTCAACGCCGCAAAACGTCTCTGTGCTTTGCTCTAAATATATGTATCTGTAGCGTAGGGAGTGAAGGGACCAGAGGAGCAGAGCGGTCGCTTGTAACTCTCCTCCCCGTCCGCAGCCCTGCAGGCTGTGGTTCACTCTTATTGTAACTACTGCAATAAAAAAAGAGAAATTTGGTTTTGACCTAAAATCTCACAAAAGCGGGGTGTAACCTGGGCTGCGATAAAAGCACATCACCTGATAGGTGCCTTGTTATAATTACCTTCCTCTTCTTGCCAAACTGTCTTCTAATGGCAGGGAATTTGAATAACAGTGTTTTAAATCCTTCTCTTAGGTGCGTATTAGCAAATTAATTTATTTTTTTTTTTCCATCTGATTACGCAGTAGTGCTCTGGAAAGGGAGTAGAAGTATCCGCTGCGTCGAAACATCACGAAGTTGGACAAAATGAGTTTGTTTGTGTTGTGTAACCCTCGGCAACAGACTTTTGGTCCATTTCCCTGACAGCAGTTGACTCACAGTTGGCCGAGTTGTGACTCCAGTCTGTGGGTGCATATAGGAAATTTTGCACACGACGAAAAAAATAAGAGATGCGGCTATTACACATCCTTCAAAGTATTATTTAACGCTTTTGCTGTAGGTGATGGTGGCAGACGGCAGGTAGGAGTGAAGCTGCCAAATAGACAAGCCTGCTGGAACCCAAATCATTTCCCATTCTGCCCTTTTTTTTTTGGGTTTTTTTTTTGGATCATTAGTGTGATGAAAGGACTTGCAGATGAAATAAAATATTTTATCTTTCCAGTTGAAAGCGTGGCGGTTGACTTGTGTTTTGACATGCGCCTCTGAATAATGCAGAGGTTGTTTCCGTCTCTTTTTATCTCTGACGTGACACCGCAGACTGTCAGCTTTCTCACAGAATAATTATGTTTTGTTGTATGCTTCTTTGTTGCAGAGTGATCGTCTTTTGATCAAAGGTGGTAAAATAGTTAATGACGACCAGTCTTTCTATGCAGACATTTACATGGAAGATGGGTTGATAAAGTAAGTGAAGTTTGATGCCCTTTAATGATTGGAAATGTACAGAAATGCACTGCAGATTAGCAAGGAATAACTGAGTCTCAGTGAGCTATATTAGATTGCAGTGAAAAATTAATATTTCACATACATCCTGATGTTCGCTGGAGGAACTTTCAAAACCAGGTGTTGAATTAAATAAACAAATGGGCCAAAACCCCACTTTAATAAAAGTGTGGGTGAAAGGAGGTGCTTCCATGTGCTTAATTTTAGCCATGTGAATAGCCCCATGCGGAGATGACACATATGTTTGAAGTTATCCCTGTTGTAACATTCTACTGAGTTATGACTTTAAGGTATTACGAACCCAGAGTTCAGCACCCTAATGCAGTTAATTCTGCTTTAGGGGAGGAGGCTGGACTTAGGTGACCTCTCGAGGTCTCTTGCAGCGCTGTCCTCTGTGATTCCACAATGCCAGGGATCAATCCAAACCCCCTTAAAGTTATAAATGGTCCTGTAGTTCGAGGATTGAGGTTCAGACCTCTTTCTGTGTTTTCAGTCCTGAAACATGCATTTCTGGCACGTTAAATATATTACAGATTTCTTTGGAAAATGACTCTTAGGAAAAAAATGGACGAGCCAGAGGTTACAAACAAGGAATTTTCCCATTCTGGCTAAACGGTCAGCACATGTGCTTTGTTAATCAAGGTTAAAAGTTAAAGGAGCCAGCCAAAGACAGCTAATTAATTGCACTATGTCATCCACTGTTGCACTTCTAAAAATACATCTATGAAGAGCTAGACTGGCGAGACCCTTGAGGGTCTCATCAGGAATTTAGTAACCAGTATCTGCAGAGGTTTATATTTATGCAGGGGCTACGTAATATTTATGCACGAAAGAGAAGTAGACAATATAGAGGCAAAAATCCATCCAGCGCTCCCAAAACAATGCTAACATCCAAATTGCTGTTAGATAGCTGGGATCACGAGGGGAACCGCCACTTGGCACCCCCAGTCCCGTCCCAGTAAAGCTGCTGTGTTTGCTGCAAATCGTCTGACTGCCCGCATGGTCCCTTCCCCAGCTGCCGGCTGGTGCGGCTCCCTCTTCTCCTCCCTCTTCAGTCTAATATTGCCCCGAGGTCCTGAAGTAATTGCGCACTTTGCTCTCCATTATGCAGCTGCTTCAAGGGGAGGAATAAAATATTATCAGCTACGTCCGCTCATCCTGTACGTGGCTTTATACGGCAAAAGAAAACACCAGCCAGGTTAAATAGCACGCGGGTGTATGTTTACAGGCTGTTTGCCTTCTGTGTGTCTGACCTGCTCTTTGAAACCTGTTTACCCAGGCAAATAGGAGAGAATCTCATTGTGCCCGGGGGAGTGAAAACTATTGAAGCCCATGGCAGGATGGTGATTCCTGGAGGGATTGACGTTCACACCCGCTTCCAGATGCCGGAACAGGGGATGACATCTGCTGATGACTTCTTCCAAGGGACCAAGGCTGCGCTGGCTGGGGGCACCACCATGATCAGTAAGCTGGCTGGTTTTCATCTTCCGAGAAAGCTTTTCTCTTCTCTTTCTTGGCTAAGTACAGAGACTGCGGGCTGTGTACCTCACGTGGTATTTCCGACCAGGTACCAGCAGTGGGGCATTTCTGGTGTCTGTCCAGGCTGCTGAGAGAAGCTTGTGTAGGGGTGGGAAAAGGGGTGGAAAAGCAAGACCCCAGGATTTCCACATCTTGTGGCTGTTGATCATTTCCCTCGTCTCCTCTGTTGGCAGGGTTTACCTTGCTGCTTGTGTGACTTTGCCAGATTTTTGGGTCTGCTCCTACTGAAACCAGTGGCACTTTGACCTCTGGCTCCAATACGCCTAGCAGATTCTTCACATTCCTGTGCCTTGATTCCTTTCTCCGTGATATCTATGGATAGATGTCCATCATATGGTTCATACCCAGAAGCTTGCTGTCAGTGTACTGTGTGTCTTTGAAAATTGGGCCACTTATTTAAGGATCTGCACATGCCCACTTAAGTACGTGGCTTTAGCACCAGTTTTGTTAGCGTTGTTCCTTTTTTGCTCATACCCTCTTTTGGAGGAAGAGAGAAATCGGGAAATGAAAATATCTCAAAATAAGAGGACAGACAGACTGACTGTTGTGCAGACACCAGGATGAGACACTAGTGGTGTTCCCTCTCAGGCTCTAAAATGCCTCATGAGTGACTTCCAGGCTCTCTGTCCCCGCTTGCGCTGGCTACAGATGGTTGGCTTGTCAGAGCCAGGACCTTAAAACTCCATAAGTGAGTCATTGTAGTTAACCTTGTTTGAGCTGGAGGAAAAAATAAAACCCTCTGATGTAGTACAGCCCATCACGTGTAAACTGTAACGCGGCGCCCTGGAGTCTGTTGCCGCATATAGGATAAAAGATAAAGGTGTAAAGTGATACAATATCTGAGCATCTTGCATTCTTCCGTGTTCTGTGAGGTGCTGCCATTTCACAGGAGGGGAGTTAAGGTACAGAGAAATAAAAGAGCGTGGTTCAGAAGAGGTACTAGTGTCTATTGTTGGATATAAAGAGATGTTAGGCACAGCCAGGAATCCGCCTAACCCTCCGCACTTCAAACCTGGCTCCTTACGGACCAGAACATCCTCATCTCTCAGAGGACGGTTGTGAGCCGTCTTTGATGCCTGGCCTGGTGGGCGGACTGGGATTGCTTGATGTGGAGGTTGGGAGTGGGAGCCAGTGGTCCAAACACAGCTGGAACGCCTGTGTTTCATCTTCTGGGTCTGGACCTTGCAAAGAGGTGGTGTCTGGCCTGTGAACTTGGTCTAATGCTTCAAATAAGTAACCTTAAAATAACCCGGGAAATTATTTTTCATAATGTTATCACTTTAGAGTATGAACTTTGTGTGTGAAGATTACCTCACACACGCAGAGAATGTAAAGGGGGAGTGTAGCTGTGGATGGTCTCGTTCTGCACGCTAATATCCAGTTTTTCTTCAAATCTTTGCTGTCAATTTAAATTAATAACGCCAAAATGGTATTTTCTTTTCAGCTTCAGTTCATTGACTTTGTTTCATTGGCTGTTCCTTTGTTGCTAATACACCTGGTTCACACTTGAATTATCATTTTGTTCTTCCTTGTTAAGTTGAATTAGATCAAAATAACGTTCTCTGTCATCTGCGTCTGAGCTTTTACCACCATTATTTCCCCTGGTGGCACTTTTTAAAACGCTTTAAGCAGGAATTGCTTAGGCAAAATTTACTGAAGTAGCCCTTGAGTTTGGTTGCCCAATTTTACCTATGCAAAGCCTCAAACTTCAGGAATGTTTGGGCTTTTCTGTATACATGTGCATGTGTGTTGCCTTTATGACTGTAGTATCTGAATATCTCACTAATGGCATTTTTAACACATCTTTGAGTTAAGGAAGGTGGAGGAGAGTCCTCGATTTTACAATTTCTCATTTTACAGCTCTGAAAAATCAGCACAATATAGATTATGGCCATGGGCAAACCATGTAGAGGAGGCTGGTGGCCAACCTTAACCTTACTGCCTTCCTGAGTGTCTCGGATTAGGGTACCAAAATCTAACCAACATCTCTGAACAAAACCCGTCTTCCTAAAGTGTAGCGTCAGGGACTGCGTAGGGTGATGGAGAGACCTTTCTGATGGGCAGGTATCAGCTGAAGAGTGGAAAAGAGGAGAGACAATCACAGAATCATAGGGTTGGAAGGGCCCTCTGGAGATCATCTAGTCCAACCCCCCTGCCAGAGCAGGGCCACCTTAGAGCAGGTTGCGCAGGAACCCATCCAGGCGGGTCCAACTAGACTTCAAAGCTTTGGAGCCTCTGCTCTGTGTCAGCTCAGCTCAGCTCTTCTTGGCAAAATTATACCATTTGCAGAAATGTTTTTCCCCAAGGAAGCAGGCAGGGCTGCCCTCCTCAACGTGCTCTTGGTGGGTGGCCTCTGGTTTTTCCCAAAGCAGGTGGGAGTCGCGGTCGATGGCAGCATTTTTTTTCTTCTATGATGAATAGGAGAACGTGTAGTGAACTCTATTCCTTGTGAACAATTGCAGCCTGAAAAAGACATGCTAATGTTTATGTCATTGTATATTTTAAATATCGTGCCTGGGGCTTTTCAGAAGAGAATGTGCTCCTCTCGTGGAAATGTGTCCAGATGTGCGCCTCTGTTCTTCAGGCTTTTTTGGAAAAGCCTCACGGATGTGAGCTTTGTTGCAAAAAACACCCATCTTTCTTCATTTGCGGTTTAAGCAAACTTTGTATTATTTATTTACAAATACCTTTAGTCCATCTGTTTTCCTCTTTTATACATAGCCCTGATTTTGTGCAAGAAAACAGGTTTTTCTGCTTCATGCTTCAGTTTGTTTCACATTTTCCTGCAGGACGGCGCTTTAAGGCTGTTTACAGTCATTGTAGGGAAATACTTGTTTTCTGTAAATTTTTCAGTGAAATTAAAACAAGAAATCTTGGATAGGTTTCTACTGATTTTTGGGTTTATAAAAACTGGGGGTGAAATCCTGGCTTTGGTGAGGTAACGGAGAGCTTTGTCGTTGTCCTCAGCAGTGCCAAGAATTCACCCTGGTTGGTTTCGGTGAACTTCGTTTTCAGCTCGGATCGAATTCAGTGTTGTTCCCTTTAATTCTCTTGGCAAACACGTCCGAGGGTAGCACACAGGAGTTCAGGAATGTAACCTATTGTTTCCAAGCCCTGTTCTCATTGACTTCCGTTCCCCTTTAAAGTAAATTCATTACTGCAGCGTCAGAGATAGGAGAATCCGACTCTCAAAAGGAGCAGCCCCGTTTTCTGTGGGGGATCAGTGGAGAGTTATCCTGGTGGGAAGCAAGATCTGGCTCCAATCCAGTGCTTCCCAGCTCATCTCCTGGTCAGCTGGAATGAGGGAGAGTGGCTGGTGGTGATGATCTGAATTGATGATGTGAATTAACCCTTGTCTGCTCTCATCTCTTGTGTTTCCAGAGGGCTTTTCAGCCCTTGCTTTCACAGAATCCCAGAATGGCCGGGGTGGGAAGGGCCCTCTGGAGATCACCTTCTCCAATCCCCTGCCAGAACAGGGTCACCCAGAGCAGGGGGCACAGGAACGCGTCCAGGTGGGTTGGGAATGTCTCCAGAGACAGAGACATTCCTAAGCTCTGCTCCAGGTTGCTTCACGCAGGAGTTAGGGATGATTTCTTTTTCTAGCCAGTCGTTCCCTGCAGCCCATCTGAGCAGGAATTCCAGCTATGATCCTTCTGTCTCTACCCTCTCCAGTGCCAAAGGCAAGGCTCCAGCTGACTTTGCTAACGTACAAAAAAACGTAGTTGGTTTTGCTGCGCAGAGCTGCTGAGAGGTGAAACGACCTACTGTGATACAATTTCCTGAGACAGCGATTTGCATGATCCTTTCCCCATCCCAGCGTTAAAACAGTATCAGCGTGGGTATGTCAGCCAAGGGCGAACAGCATTGCGCGTGTTTTAGGATGTTACTCTGGAAAAAACTTGGATTGTTGCCCTTTTAAAATGTCACAATGCAGTGTTTGGGCATTAAGTTGAAGGGAGGATTCCAGGATGATCCATGGAAGACTTTGCTAGGACAGAGGAGTATTAGGCTCCAGCTCGTTCAGCGTGGCTTCCCTAAGCTCCTCTGTATTCCATGGAAAGAGTCCTTCTACAGTTTTGGAAAAGGACTCATTCTGAAGTTGGCCTTTACAAGAAGCTCGCTCTCATCCATCCAGCCGCAGTTTTGTTGAGTTAAAGATGCTGGTTTTGAGCACTTACTGCCCCAATTTGAGACAGGCTGATGCCCTGGGATATGAAACAGTGCCTGGAGCTATTAGGGAAGGAATCACTGCTCAGAACAGGGTGGCCTCTCCAAGTCTTGTGATGGTTTGGTCGCTTATTAACCGTGACGGGTGAAATCTCCATCAAAATCAGTGGTGAAACTCCCCCTTATTTCAGTGGAGGCAGGATTGCGTTTCCCTGCGCCTAACCCTTCAGGAAGGATGAAGCTAAGCTGTGTATATTTACCGGCTCTCTGATCCTCTGGCCTGTTTAATGTCCTAATGAGAACTGCATCTATCCAGGGCAGCTCCCACACGCATTTCAGCCCCCCGCCCCCCCGAAGGCTCTGCTTCTTCCTGGGTATCTGCTGCCCTTGAGTGAAATGGCTTGCTGACATCGCCTGTGTTGACTCAGTCAACCACTGTTATAATCATAGAGAGAAATTACAGCGAGAGAAATTATAGCTCTTTCTGGCTTGGTGACTTGGAAGCCAGCTGCCTTTTGAACTTGACTAGCAGTTATCCTAATGACATGGAGAACATTCACTAGGGATATGAGCCTTTGTATCTTGGGAGGTTCAGAAAATGAAGGGGGACTTCACACGGGCTGCAGGCTGCTCCGTAACGCTTTTACCCTGCTATTAGAGAGCGCTCGTGTGCGGGATGGCAGGGGGGTTTCAGGAGTGTGTTGCCTGCTGAGCTACAATCAGATTTGTACTGGGTTGATACCAGGTCTCCCGGATCATCCTGAAGATCGCCGCCTTGCCAGAAGGACAGGTCTAGCAGATCTTCCTCACCTCTTTGGTTTTGAGCTGTGCGTGACTTGAGAGAACGGAGCTGCTCTGAAGGTGGTCAGAGTCTAAATTGCAGCGGTGTGAGCTTAAAGTAAGGTTTAGTGTTGTGGGGCAAGGCCAGCTTGGCGTGGGATGGGATTTAGACCCACCAGCGAAGGCTAGATCATATTCTACCCTTCTGTGTGCTGCTGGTTTATGTTATCAGTGTTAGTCCTATCCTGGAAGAGACCAAGAGCCTAAATGGCGGGCAAAGGAGAGGGATGGAAACGGAGACGCAGGAGGAGGCGGCACAGCGGTGGTTGTGCAGTAACTCGTGGCCGAGCTGAAGTATAAAACCAAGCGTTTTAGGTCCAAGGGCGGTGACCGCAGAGCTGCAGTGTCTCACCACGTCTCTGTGGCTGTGTGTACACAGCGCTGCATTGTTCCCCAGGCACCAGCCTGGATTCTGTTTCTTTTTGCACCCAGTAGCACAGATAAAAGAGGAACTGTGCGGCTGGGGACTAGCGCAGGACAGGCTGCCTTGGGCTTGTTTCACTTTCCAGCAGCTGGCAGGCGTTCTTCTGCGGCGAAGAAATCTTTAATTCTCTAGAAAATGCAATGAAAATGTCCACTTGCTTGTATAAAAGTTTATTGGTGATTTATATGGGCAGAAGCTTCCTTGAACTCTGTTGTTAAGATAATGACGGGAGCGCAGGGTCCCTCCAGCCCTTTCCTCTCCCCAGCTCCCCTCGGTGCTTTTTATCCCCCCCAGACCCTCCAGCCTCCGCACTGATTCATGCTAAACCTCGTTCGCTTCGCTGACTCCCAGCCTCCCGCTGATGTGTGCGTGGCTTTCATTCAGAGCGGGCTTAAAACCGTTGATGAGAAAGTCGGTCCGTACAGAGAGACGGGCACTCCCCCGTCGCGAGCTACTCTTCTCAAGCTTTTAAACCCCTCTAAGTCCATTAGGCGTCTCTGCTGGCAGCGGCGTGTGCGGCGGGGACGACGGCCTGCCCTGCCAGGGCTCCGCTTCCAGCCCTCCCGGCCGCGCTGGTTCTGCTGGATGGGATCCCCTCTATTGTCCTGGTGGGGCTTCCAAAGGGGTCTCGTTGGAAGCCAGTCTGCCAAGCCCTTGACGTCCCTTGCCAGTTAGCACAGAAGGAAACAGCTCTTCCGTCCTCAGCATGAATTGTGTGTTATTGTCTGTGGTTTATTTTTTTAATTTTTTTTCCCCTTTGGGCTGCCGCTATTGTCATCTCTTTGCTGCTGAGAGAATAGGCTCCTGTGAGGAACAAATGAGGGCTTTAGGAGCTGCGGAGCTTTGCCTGAGGTTATGCAGGAGGCTCGTGGTGTGGGTAGTGCCTTTAACCCTGGCTGTTTTTATTCAGGCTGGCGGCTCTGGGTCCAGAGGAGGCCACGAAGATGATCTGAGTGAGAGCTGGGGGGGGTCAGCCTGGAGAAGAGAAGGCTCCGGGGAGACCTTCCAGCCCCTTCCAGTCCCTCANTCCCTGCAGGGGGGTTGGACTGGATGGGCTTTAGAGGGACCTTCCAACCCAACACTTCCTGTGATTCTCTGCCTGCCAGCCAGGCCACCTTTCTTCCTTAGTGCTGAAAGGTGAAATCAGCAGGGTCTGATTTGGGGCTGGAGTCCTGTGAAACCACCGCAGCCCAGTGTGGCTGGTGTCAAGGTCAGTCAGTAGATGTCAAGTAGCTGGTGAGGGCTCTGGAGCAGGAGTCTGGTGAGGAGCGGCTGAGGGAGCTGGGGGGGTTCAGCCTGGAGAATAGGGGGCTGAGGGGAGACCTTCTCGCTCTCTGCAACTGCCTGAAAGGAGGGGGGAGCCAGGGGGGGTCAGGCTCTTCTCCCAAGGAACAGGCCATGGGACAAGAGGGAACAGCCTCAAGTTGCGCCAGGGGAGGTTCAGGATGGATATTAGGAAGAATGTCGTCATGGAAAGGGCTGTCAAGCGTTGGAAGAGGCTGCCCAGGGCAGTGGTGGAGTCACCATCCTGGAGGGATTTAAAAGCTGGGCAGACATAGTGCTTAGAGATATAGTTTATATTAGTGATGGTTTTTGTCAGAGTCAGATTGATGGTTGGACTCCATGATCTGAAAGGTCCCTTCCAACCCAGGCAATTCTTTGATTCTGTGTTTTCCCTATTTTTCCCCGTCTTCTACCTTCCCCAGAGCTGCTCTGGATCCTGTCCCTCGCTCCCCTTCCCGGCCTTCTGCCTCTTTGGCAACACTGATTATTATTTTTAAAGAGCAGGTGAGCAGGGCTTTGCTCTGCTTCTGTTTTGCCCCGTTCTGCTCTGGACCTGCTCCACCCCGTGGCTGCGGAGGAAGGAGTGGATGGAGACTGTCCCACACGTGCTGGAGCCTGGAGACTGATTTAGTTATAAACAAACGAATGATGAAACGGCAACGCCGCTGTCAGTGCAGCCGTTTTCCTGCAGATGTGACTGACCTAGATTTTTCCATGCATCCAAACAGAGGGATTTGGCACTCGCTCAGGAGAAATAACCAGTGTTGTCTGTTTATGCAATAGCACTAATCCCTCTTATTCCATATAATGGTTGGGATCAGTAGTGCTGCTTTCCCACTGCATGGAGAAGAGTTTGTGTTCTTTTGTTTAAAGAGCTGCTTTTAAATGCTTCGCGTGCTTTCACGTGTCCCATGCTCTCATGCCCGAGTCCCGTGCCTTACGGATGACGTGCAGGAGAAGTAAAGAGCTAATGGTTATCACCAATGTGTTGTCTCTCACGGCGCCCTTTACATCGATGGAAAATGCATGTGAGACTGTGAAGGGTGCAGGTGTAAAAGTTGGGTCCTCCAGCTAAAACCTGTCTAGGTGGAAAAACAGTCCTAAAATAAAAAAACAATTATCCGCCTCCATTAATGCAACGTCATTAGCTGTCTGTGATAGGTTTTCAAAGTGTGTGTGTTAAATCTTCCTAGATAACCTGTCTGAATCACCTTCAAGTTGAGACAAGGTCTTGAAAGAAACAGCAGGAAATGGCGCCTCCAGCTCTTTTCTTGGCATGTTTTTCTGGGCACGGATTTTTGCCTTCCTACCAGCGTTCAGTCCCTTGGCTTTTGCCTTCCCGTGAGCTTGACTCAGCAGAAACCATCCTTGTCAGACGGGAACTTTTAAACTTTCCGCATTGGGAATTAGCTTTGCGTGTCAGGGGAAGGAAGCAAGTGATGCTTGAAAGAAGCGATGGCTAAAACTAAATGCAGTATTTCTCACTTGGGCTGGCTTCGGGTGAGTGCCGTCTGTGGAGTGGAATTTGACGTCTTGGGTCAGTGGAGTCTTTTTCCATCTTTCCCTCAGCTGCTGTGCCTTCCATTCGTAGATCCCATCTGTTTCTTAGAAACTGGATTTTTTTTTTTTTTTAATCATTCTGGTGAGAGGGAGAAGTGTTTAAGGAATACAAATTAGCTCCTCCTGTCTAGCATACTTTAATCATGCTTATAAATTGCCGGTTGTTACGAGCTTGGTGCTGTGCCTGCGTCTTTGCACAACCCTAACTCCCGTGGAAGCCATGTGCATGTAAAAGGAATGGGCACCGAAGAGTTATGCCTTCTGGGAAAACTCTTTTCTTCCCTTGATACACTATGGTTAGTGTTAGGATTCCTTCTGTGACAATGGGTTTGTCATTTAATTTCTCCATGCTAGTTGCTAGCTGCCCGTAACGGGAGGTGGCTTTGTTGCAGAGGGGCTGTAAGCTTTAATTTAAATTAATTAAGTTCACCCAGACCCTCATATTATAAGTACAAAGTGATTATTTTTATGGTAGAGCTACTTGAGAGCTTGGCACATAAAACACTGGATGCCACCTGGCAATGTCCCTGTCCCTCCCAGCTGGGATCCCTGAGATGGAGACACCCAGTCCCACATCTTGGGATGCTCGGCTCTGGTTCCCATCTGGATGTGAATAAAGGGAAAAACCCTGGGTGAGGCAGAGACGAGGTGAGCCCTCTGTGCGTGAAGTGCTTTTGGCTTCCTGGATCTTGAAAGCTTATTTTAAATTGTAGGAGGAACTGTCGGACTTTAACATGTAAATGTTAACTGGGAAATCTCTCAGTGAATTCTCAAAGCCCATCAAAAAGGGCTGGGCTTTTGGAAGTTCCTCTTCCTGACCGCTTCTAGGGCATATTTTCACCAGACTGCTTTGTTCCTGAAAGCAGTTACATATGTGCAGCGTGTATATTTTTGGAATCTGGGGGACTCTGTGGTGTTTTACATATGAATGAAATTCCCTGGCACAGCCTACAGGCAACGTGAGCTGGTAAAGGAGCTCCTTGAGAGCCATCCCATCTTATTACACAGCGCTGCTTTTGTGCGAAGGAGGAGAAGGGGGAAAGTTCCCAAAGCACAGCCCAGCAGGAGACAGAGTAACCCAATATTGCTTCCAAAGTCTAATTCCAGAAATGTGTGGCAGTTAATGATACTTCCCACCAGACTTTTCTTTATTTCCAACATGATTTCTTAGGATTTGTATCAGTGTCCAACAAGAAGAGTTCAGCTACTGATGGGGCACAAAGTACTTTTCAGGCTGATGTGCACAGACTTTATCCACTGTGGATTGAAAAAGTTTTGTAAAGTCTTTGTAGCACAACGGTAGCTGGAGAAAAAAGTAGATCATAGAACGTGTTGGGTTGGAAGGGCCCTCTAAAGGCCATCTAGTCCATCCCCCTGCAGGGAGCAGGGACATCTTCAACTGGATCAGGGTGCTCAGAGCCTCATCCAGCCTGGCCTTGGATGTCTCCAGGGATGGGGCTTCCCCCCGCCTCTCTGGGCAACCTGGGCCAGTGTCTCACCACCCTCAGGGGAAAGAACTTCTTCCTGATGGCTTATCTAACCCTGCCCTGCTCCAGTTTAAACCATCGCCCCTCGTCCTATCGCTCCATGCCCTTGCAAACAGCCCCTCCCCAGCTTTCCTGTTGGCCCCTTTAGGGACTGGAAGGGGCTGGAAGGTCTCCCCGGAGCCTTCTCTTCTCCAGGCTGAACCCCCCCAGCTCTCAGCCTGGTTCTGCTGCACCTCCACGTCAGATCCCACCACAGCTTTCTCTATGGACACAGGGATATTGGGCTCTGCTTCAGTCCTCGCTTCCTCTTCTGTAGTTCTGTTTGACAGTCATCAAAGTCAGTGGTTTAACTGAGGACAGAATGGGGACTGTTCGTGTCTTACAGTAGTGGAATTGGTATGGTGGTGATTAAGGAAGAGGTTTTCATCAAAGTGCGATGTCATTTCATCACAGCCACGAGAAGTGTCTGGTCCTTGTCCAGCCAAGGGAGATGTTTATATGGCAAACGCGTAGAGGGAAAGGACGGTTCACCAAGCAGATCCCTTTTTGTCCATTTCCTTCACAAGCTGTTGAAAACCAAACAAAAGTAATTCTGTAGAATCAGAACTCTTTGCATTTAATTTTTTTTCTGTTCCCAAAAACGTAAAGCCTCCCCAGAACCATCACGGATTTCCATTGTGAAAATTCCTGTTCCGTGCCTGCGTTCCTCTTCATCTCTGCTGTCCCCCTGAGACAACCATGGGCGACAAAATGAAGCCGAGAAGCCAAAATCTGGTCTTGGCGACAATGATGCAAATCCAGAATTGTTCCAGCTTCCCGGCTAGTGGAAAAAGCCTGACGGGCAGGGTATATCTCCGCTGACCTGAGAGGGACAGGACTGGTTTACAGCACTTGATCTTTTGTCCTCTTGTTTCTGACCAAACTTTGGCCCCTCGGTTGTGTTGTTATTGGCTGTGTTTTGCCTTGACTTGAAATCCATGGCTACAAACAGAGGTTTTCTCCATCCCCTTCCCTCAAGGTTTACAGACCAATTTATATGGAAGTCTTTGAAGTCCTCTGTGCTTTTTTTTCCATGGGTTTCAAGTGTGGAGTATGCCTAAAAGAAAGAATAAATCTTGGGAGTCGCTTAAATATCTCTTTTGAACTTGGCTCCCCGCCTCCTCTCTCATGGTGACCTCCTGAGATAGAAGCATAGCTTGGATGTACAATAAACCTGGGCTGTAAAGGGATGGAGCCTTTTTTGATCTGATCTAAATATGTAGTCATTCCAGCTGTTGAAGAGGGTTATTAATTATTGTTTGGACACGCAGCCCCCATTCTTTACGGTTGTGTCCAGCTGGCATTAAATTATTAATCATACTTTGGATCTAATCAGCTAAAAAGACAAGTGAAATATCCGTATGACATCAGTGAGGGAATAACAGAACATTGCAGTCTGAAAATGTAATCAGTGTAGCAGAGGTTACTTTAATTCTTCTGAGCCTGGTCCAGCTTCTGATTTCTCTGCGTGGAGTCTAATCAAGTGGATCTAAACTGACAGAAAACAACACGCGATGTCATTTGGCCTGCCTTTTCTTCGGCTAGTTTGGCAGACACGTACAAGCCTACAGTCCTGGTGTAGTCGCGTTAGCAGAGTAAATGCTGTTCGGCGCAGAGCATCGTTACTCCTCACGACAATCTATTTCAGTACCTTTTCTTGGGGGAACAAACCCAACGATAAAATAATGTGGGAACAAAACTCCTCAAATACGCAAAGCTAAAGTCTGATTGCTGGATCCAAGATGTTGAGAAAAATTCTTCATTGGACTTCTCACTGCCTTTTCATGGTCAGGTGTGTCAGCTTAGGATATGTGGAACGGTAACCTTAAAAGTGATCTTGTCGCTATCCTTTCTAGTCCTAGATCAAAAACACGACCCAGAGTGTGATTTGGAGAAGAATTGAGTGTGAAATCAGAACATAGGAGATGTGAGGCTCTTAGGTTACTTGATTTGGGATTTTTGAGCTCAGAAGAAATGGTGAGGTCTTTCTCCAGCCTAAATTGATGCAGAGGCTGGTGGTCATGTTTCCGTACTTCAAGCAGAAGTCTTGCTGCTGGGAGGCTTGGCTTGTGAACAACTTTGTTTCTGGACAAGGCGTCTTTTGGTAGCTCCATTTCTTGACACGTAAAAGGGTCATAATGATAGGTAACTAATAGCAGAAGGATTTGTGGTGTTTTACTAGCCGAGAGTTTGAAGTGTCTGGATGAAATAAGGTCTGTGATTATGGGATAATCTTCTGTGAAGCTTCTCAGGTCAGACAAGGGCCTGACTTTCGGTTCGTATGTGTTGATTTTATTCCACTCGCTTTCATAGCGTTGCTCCCAGTTCACACCAGTGCCAGGAGAATAATATTGCAGCCATAGACTAGCAACAACTCCAGACTTCGAAGTAGGAAGCTGTGCAATTACCAGGGCTGAATTTAATTACAACCTCTCAATAAAATGGCTTGTGACAGAATGTACAACTCAATAAATTTCACCAGATTTCATCACATGCAGTTGCTGTGAAGATTAAGTAGTATTAAAAAGGCAGATGTGTTTATAGCAATCAAGCCACTATTTAAAGTTTCGGGTAGGGGAAATCTGCCTGCTAACAGTTAAGCTTAAACGTTAAGGATTTTCACCTTATAAACTCCTCTTTAACAATAGGCACATTTAATGCTAGTAGGAGCAGGAAATAATGTGTAAAACTGCAGTTTATAATAGCAGCTGGGACCCTGCGTACACGGTTTTATTGCATACACAATTTTTGTAACATCTGACCCTAATTCACATTTATATTGTTCGTATCAGATAGTTTTTTCTTTTTTCCTGGTAGTGGTGTTCATTAGCGGAAGATAGAGAAAAATTTCATGCATGCTTTAGACGACACATAATTAAACCAGTTGAAAAAAAAAAATAAAACCCTTTACAGGGGAAAGCTGTAAGCGGGGGCTATTAATAGACTCCAGGAAAGGGCTGTTAGCCAGCCAAGGCCTGCTCCAATGAGGCAGGCTGCAAAAAAAGACAAAAATTGAACATGCCACAATACCAGGAAGCTATAAACTCCATTAATCCCCACCCCTGAGGACATCCATCCAAAAAGTAAAGTTTTGTTTTCAAGGCAAGGCTAATCGCGGAGTTCAGCTCTCCCGCTGAAGCCATAATTTCTCTTGAGCTTAGCGAGGGGTCAAAAATATAAAGGCATGACTCTTAAACTGCTTTTTAATATTTTTTTTTTTTGAGAGCTTCATAGTGCCAGAGAGAGATTACATGGGATTTTTGATGGCTTCAGCCTCAAAGCGTCCTGCAGGCTGTTGGTGAAGTTCCCCAGTCTTATGTGTGTGATCCCTGCAGAATAAGCCCCGGAATAAGCCCGTGCAGAATGAGCGGGAGACCTCCGTTCTCCATCTGGGCACTTATCAGGGGCCCGAGCAGGAGCCGCAGTCATCCACCCCCCTGCCTCAGAAAAGCTCTTAAGGACCAGAAAGCCGTGGCGTAGCCGAGTTTGTAAGAGGAAGCCAAGAGGTGACGCAACCCTTTACAAAGCCACAGTCTATAGCTGAGGTCGGCACCATTTTCGGTGTGCCGTGCGCCCTGGTGGGTTTTCAAGCAGTGAGACGAATGAATGAAGAATGAAGGTTTGCTTGAAGCCAACCCTTAATACACGTGCTGACCAGTGATGGGATTAGTAAATACTAGTGCTTTATAAACTGATGCTCTCACTCCTACCCTACTTAGATTTCACGCTTATGTTAAAACAATACTACTTTATCTTCCCCCATGCTTGGAAAGTTCCCTCTAAATCAATTCCTCTAAGTTTTTGCCTTCCCCTTTCATTTAACGCTGCCTGCCCCATGCGCTGGTGGTTGTTATCTCTCCCCCGCAGCATTGAACCATTTCGGCTCATTGGACACACAGCATTTCAGCGCGGCTGAACGCCAGCTCTGCTATATTAAAGCCCCACAGATAAGTTAACAGTGGTTAGTGGTGTTGTCTCACTTCAGCTTATTGTCTGCCTTTAATCTTGAGCCGATTAGTCTGTCCAAGGAGGAGCGAAGAAGGATCACGAGCGAGGCGGGCAGAAAACCAGCCACGGATGATGGGTGGGTGGGAGCTGAAATACTTGTAAGTAAGAGCAGATGCACCTTGTAAGCAGTGTGGAACTGTATGTAATGATGGGAGAGCAAACCCAGGCCCGTTGGAGAGGTAATTAAAAGTCTTAGTGATTGTGGCTGGAAGAATCGTGGCATGTGGGTATGCAGGTGCTCAAATCGCACTGCCTTCCAAAGGGAGGTGAACACTCGGCTCGTCTAGGAAAAAGATAAACAGCCTATCCAGTAATTTTGGAATCTCATCAGTATTTTACCAAGGGAAAAATTAGATGATTTATAAAATACAAAATCCTTTTTAAATTTTTTTTTAAAGCTGTTACTTTGCTGATGTAAACCAGTTTGCTTGCTTCTGAGCCACAGGCTGTTGCATTTTGGATTCTGCATCTCAGAAGGTTAAAGGATAAATCTACAGAATGTTTTCTGTTCATAGCTGAGAAACCACTGTCATCCTAACCTTGGCTCTGCCGTTTAGCTTGCTGAGAGTGTATGTTAAAGAGAAATATTAGGATTAGGTCTGAATTTCTCTGGTTCAGGGAGCCACCACAAGCTATTTAATTCCTCCTTTGAAGGTTTCGGTACTGATGAAGTGATACTTAAATGATCTTTTCCTTTTCTCTTTTTTTTCTTCCTTTTGTTTCTGTTTTTGGAGCAAGCTTTGAGCTTAAATTGAGCTGGCAACTTCCTTTTCAGACCTCAGCAGCTGACATCATTCGTACAGCAGTAATGAACAACAGGAAGAAAACATCTGGGCTTGGAAGCACGGAAAGATCAAGGCTGTAGTGGTCTAGAGAATAAAGGGGTGACAACAGTCTGCGTTGCCACAGTTTGTCTTGAGCGCGTCCTGCAGGCGCGAGGCCACTCCAGAGGCTGCGGGAATTGAACATTCCCGGTTTCCGAGATGAAGGAATGAAAGATGGGACAGTGAGCGGTCGGGTTCCCTGGAGAGAAGCGGTTCAGTGAGGTCAGGACAGCACACTGCTTTTCGCATGGGAAGCCTCCGGGGTAATCTCCACGGCTGGGTCAGAAGACCTTGTGTCCGTGGTCCTGTGGCGGATCATACCCAAGGGTCATCTTGGGAACCTGGGGCTGTGGGAACGAGGTGGATGGAGCTTTCATCAGCTGCTTTGTGCTGCGCTGAAGCACAGGGGCCTTAAAAGAAAAAGCGTTTTGTTTTACTTTGAGCTCTGCCTGAGGGCTGGAGGGAGAACTTCCTCTGAGCTGCGTGTGGGCGATCCCCAGCCATACCAATAGGCAGAAGTAGCTGCAGTGCTCAGTTCTTTTAACAGCAGGCAAAGAATCAATCTTGACTCTTCTCCTTTGAAGGATCCAGGCTCGTTCTTACTTGTTTGGGCTCTAGCTGTTACGTTTTTACTTAAAAAACACCCAATAACAACAAAATCCTCCCCAAAACCCCAACTCTTTCACGAGCCCTAGCAGGTAGGGATGTTGGCCATGATCATGCAATGTAGTTGTCCCCTTCTATGGTAGCAAGGGGTGGTAAAATTGAGGAGACATTTGCATTTGTGTCTGAATGAGCTCTAGATTAGCCCTCAGGGTTACATCCACCTTCCCCATGTCTTACGTTCAGCCTCTGCTGCTTCTGCTGCCCTACCTGCTCCAGGACGCCGTGTGTCAGGCAGCCCATGGTATGCTCTCCCATGGTTGCTCCTTCGCCGAGTCGCTATGGACTAGTTAAATCACAGGTTTTTGGAGACTCTTGGCCCACCTTGCACGTTCAGGCCTTCTTGCTGACTTCTTCCACGTGAATATAACGAAGTGGTTGATCAGTGAGGTTTGCCTGGCAGAGAGCTGCTATGGAAACAAACTGTGTTCTGTTTTGATGGGGATGATGGGTGATTTGGCTATCGGTGAGCTCAAGGGAGCTGCTACGAGATGTGTCGGCAGCGCAGCTTCCATATGAGATATCCCTAATCCCTGGAGCTGGCTTTCACGCACATCTGCACCGCTACCTCCATCCCTTATCCTTATTGCAACCAGCTGTGGTCTGACTCTGTCAAAGATCTGATAGAGCTGCCTTACCCCTCTCCCACTCCCTCCACACACTCCCATTAGTCATACTTGGGCAGCCCATGAAATAAGATGGTGATAAAGCTCTGATCCTAGACACCAGAGTCATTCCTAGGGGCTCCGTGCTGGGCTGTGAAGATTCCGCTGTGTTAACCCTTGGTGCCTCCAGGCTGAATTGCCTAATGCCCGTAAGCCACGTATCATCTCAGGATTGATGGAGCTCTTAGGGCACCTCTCGTCTAAGTAGAGATGTATTACTGTGATGTGTTAGAGATTAAATGGGCTTTTTTGGCTTTTTGATTAGGCAGTGGGCTGAGGAAGACAGCCCTTGTATTAAGGCACTGGCCATTTATGAAAACTTGCGTTTTCTCTGGATCCCACCGGTAACACAGAGAGAATGTTATTTTTCTCCTTGTTGTTCATACTACTTAAGCTAAAGATTAACTTTGGCAGAGTGACAAGGGGCTACGTACTGTCCAAGAAACAATTCAGTCTGGAAATTAGTGGAAGGTTTCTGACAATTGGGGAGGAGCAGCTTGTGGAACAGAATTTGGATTATTTAAAAAAAAAAACAACCAGGACAGTTTATCGGCTGGTTAAATTTGGGTTGTGTTTCCTGAGGGTGGGGAAAAACACATCCTTGATCTGATGCCAGCCACTGGGTGAATTTCGGAGCTTTCACTCATAGCATAGATTTCTCTAATGGGTGGGATGCTGCTATCTGAGCATGCGAAGGACACCAGCTGTACTGCCGAGGTACCAGCAAAGAACTCTGCATCGCATCCTTCCCTTTGCAGGCTCGTGTGATGCTTCGAGGTGCAAACACAAGCTTTGTGATAAGGAGGGTTCTTTTGGGTCATCCTCTCGACTTTCTACAGTGTTTGCTCATCTCTGATTTGGAGATATCATTACCAATGTGTCTGAAGCTCCTGGGTTGTTCAGGAGTATTGCTTTTTCAGTGGGTCAGGAGCTCCTGGTGTAAATCCAGTTGTTAAGGCAGTGCAGAAGCAGTAAATCCAGGCTGACGTGTCTGCGTGGGGGCGAAGCAGAGCTTTGTAGGGCCCAAGGACTTTGTCTCTTTGTCTCGTATCCCAGTTGTGATTTAGAGCTACCTGCGGAGCTGATGGCAGCCCAGATACTCGCCAGTAAAGTTAAAAATAAACTCCTTGAGGTTCTTTGCTTGATAATTGAAGCAACTTTTTTGTGTGTGTGTGTGTGATTCCATGTGAAATCAAGGTGGTGCTCTCTCCTCCTCCCCAGCAGTGCCTGCCCAGTTTGTGACCCCTGAAGTCCTGCTGGCTTTTCCTGCTCTCTCAGCAGCAGCGCAGTTTCTGAGGTGCTGGCTTGCTTCTTTTATTTCACTGTGTCTAGTGAAGATCTTAGAGATCCTCTGAATGCTATTCAAATTGCCGGGAGGAACACTAAACCTTCAGATCCAAATCTCTCTTGTTACCCTTTGAGGCTGCTCTGTGTCTGTAGCACTGGTGGAGTGGCCCATAACTGCCTACGAACCCTGTTGCGGCTGATGTGTTGGGCTAGAAGGCGGATCAGGCTGAGCAGATGCCAGAGACAAGCAGGAACATCTTGTTGTCAGGAGGTGTCTCTCCAGCCATGACAAACTGTTGGTCCTGCTTCTTCCGTTCCTCACTTGTACGCCATCTCTGGAAGATGCTCTAATTTGGGATGCGCACACAAAACGATGCTGGTCCATGTGCGGAGTCCTTGGTTGTCGCTGCGTACGTGCCAGCAGTAATAGGTCTTTGTGCTCCTTGGATGCCTCTTCTGGCATGTCCAGAGGCACAAAGTCCCTGCTTGAACATGAGGTGTCGGGTACTGAAAGCTGCTGGCTGATGCTCACGGGGGATCTTGCCCATGTCGTTTATTTGTCACCGAATGGGAGCAGTGTTTGTAGAGCTCTCTGCAGTGGATTGTGTTTGCTGCCCTAGGAGTTCCATTTGCTCCATCCACAAACAAAGGCAGCAAACAGGCTGTAGTAATTGAACTATTTCCTTCTGTTTTGGCTCCATTATTAGCTTCCTGGCTGTGTTCTCAGATGCTTTAGAAACCAGATCTTCCAAACTCAAACATTTTAAGGTGAAGGGGATGACTTGGTATTGCAGCAGCCTCTGCAAAACATGCTTTTTCTCTTGGACATCCAGGAAAGCTATTGCATCAGCCATTTACCAGTGCTTTCGTTGTCTTTCCCAGTCGATCATGTGGTTCCTGAGCCCGGGACCAGTTTGCTGACGGCCTTCGACCAGTGGCGAGAATGGGCAGACAGCAAATCCTGCTGTGACTACTCTCTGCACGTGGATATCACCGAGTGGCATAAAGGTGTCCAGGAGGAGATGGAAGCTCTGGTTAAAGATCATGGTAAGTTCAGTTGCGGAAAGCTCATAGAGTCCTTTCCCCTCTTTCTATTTTAGGACTGGGTCTTGTGAAATATTTCACTCTTACATCTCAGTAAAGCTGTTCTGGGCCCTGCCGTTAACTTGGCCCATTCTGGCTGCTTCTGGAGGTTTGGGCGGTCACTGTTGTAGAGGGACATTGATTTTGGAGAGGTCAGTCTGTTGCTGCTGCCATGCAGAGGAGCACCTTTCTTCAGGGGAGGTCCTTTGATATTCGTTAGTGGGGGTAGGTGATAGGTTCGGCTGCTAAACTGTTGTAAATGGGGCCCAGAAGGAACAATCCAGAGCTGAATAAAATAGCCTCATAGGTTTTTCCCCTTTTTAATTTCCTTAACGTTTCATCCGTAGGCTAGAGTATTTTTCCATCCTGTTTGTCGTTTTAAAAAAACAACCTTTTACATCCTAATGAGTGCTTTCCCACACGTGCTGGGTAGGAACTTTTTCTGGTGGAGAAGGCAGGAGAGGGGAAGCCGATGGAGCTTTCCCCGTGTCTCGGTCAGAGGACCATGGTGGAGGGGAGCATCCTCACAGACACACATTTCCCATCGCTCTCGCAGGAAGGATCGGGGGATCCACTGGCCAGACCCAGTCTCCGCTTTTGTGTGCGATGCATTTTGCTTATTTTCTTACTCAGTCTCCTACAGTGCCGAATCCACAGAATTATTTCAATGTTAAGTGGCAGACGAGGGGTTTAGCTGTCCCTGTGGCTGGAGCGTGGGCTCCTTCGCTCTCACCAGTAGCTAATAGATGCCACATGGTTGGGGAGATGCTGGGATGTGCTGGGAGTGTGCACGTTTCACAGCAAATTAATTTATTTGTCTGCCTATCGTTACTGCTTGCGGGGCGGGGGTGTGGATTGAGGGGGACCTCTCCTCTCTAGGAGGAATGGTGTGTTTCGTAGCTTTGTCTGCACCTGTAATTTGTATGCCAAAGATAATTCCTTTGCTCTCTTTCTACCAGGTGTGAACTCCTTCTTGGTTTACATGGCTTTCAAAGATCGCTTTCAGCTAACCGATTCTCAGGTAGGAAGGCTTAATGTTCACCTGCTTCAAGCTGTGCATTAATCTCTTATAAAGGTTTATTTTCAATACACTTGGATCTGACATTCTCTTTTGGTCTCAGTCTCTGTGTGCGTAACAGTACCTAAGATTTGCAACAGTTCCCAAAGCTCTGGTTTGAAGATTATTTTCTTTAATTAAAAAAAACCCCAACCAACAATGAACCCTGAAATGCTTGGCTTGGGAAAGCAATGGCAAACCCCTCGTTTTGAGAGATCTGAGGTTTTATTCCTGCTCCTTTGGTGTGGAAGCAGTGGCAGTTTTATAAATGCCTGCGTTATGGCCAGGCGCGGGGCAGGACAGTGAGTTCTCTGGCGTAACTGTCCTATGGGTTTAGAAGCTGAAACCGATCCTGGCCCAGAAGTGGGTTTCTGGCTTTGGCGTTAGAATTGCTGGGACCTTAAAAAGGAATTGCCCTCCTCTTTGCTGTTCTAGTGGGTACGTTTGGGTACATTTAATTGTTGAGATGGGCAGTTTATATTTCTGAACGTGGTGGGAAGAGAGGAATGCCTGGGAGTCATTTGGAACGGCGTAGGAGGCAGTGGTGTATGACAGTTACCTCTAATGACTCTGGTAAGCGTTTTAATGAGTGACTGTTGACGAAGCCGGCGTCAGTTGTGGGTTACTCAACCTGAGCCCTCTCAGGCCGGTCGCAGGAGTGGGAAATCACCGTGCTGCTATCCCAGGGAGGAGGGGGCTGGGTGCAGGTTCTCTGTGAATATTAAATGTAAAGGCTTTTTTTTCATGCCAGGCACCAGTAAACAGGCATGAAACCGGTACAACTCTGAGCGCTTTGTAGAATCACTCCAGATATAGCCCTGTACACTTTCTGTTTATTCCTCCAGCGTGGTAAATTTACCCAAACCTGGCTTTTGAATAGCGCTGCTTTGCCACAGCAATAGCATCTGACTGTACAGATTAGGAATTTACTTGTAGGCAGGAAAATGGGTCTATCTATCCAGCAAATCCAGATCTATCTCTCCAGCAAACTACATCTTACATTTCTTAATGCTTCTCTTTCTCTTTTCCATTCTACACAATGCTATATACTGAAGGAGTCTGGAGCGCATACTGTATAATAGGTATATAATAGTGTATACTCAGGGTATGTTGCACTGTATGTTTTCTCTCTTCCAGATATATGAAGTCCTGAGTGTAATCCGGGACATCGGTGCGACAGCTCAAGTGCACGCTGAGAATGGTGACATCATTGCTGAGGTATGTTATGTTTGTTCTGTGGATTATTAACTTCAAAATGCTGGGAGGGATTTAAATTCTAAAGCCTTCTTTGCAAACAGAAAATCGCCAAGACTTTTAAAAGCACGGCGCAGCTGTATCAAGGATGCAAGCAGAGCTGTGCATCAAATCTCATCCCCTTTGTTCTCACAGGTTTTCACGGCAGCTTTCAGTTCGTGGTGGATATTGGGCATTTCTGCCTTTCTCCCCCTAAGTGAAAGACTGTGTCTGGGTGTGACTGTCGCTGCGTACAATAAAATGTTCTGCGGGAACTGAGACCAGGGGAGTGGGAAGGGAAATGGCTTCATACAGTACCTGGGATGCTGATGTTTGGGATCTGCTCATCCTTTAAAGAACAGCTAAGAAAAAATGTTAGTAACGTGTTTGGATTTAATCTGATCTCCAGCTCATTTTATACATGATGTCTCAGTGCAAAACTTGGTGTTGTGGAGGATTTCTCCGCTTTCTGACTGGGGAAGAGCCCACCTCAGTCTTTGAGCCCAGTCACCCGCAGTTACAGGATGATTTTTTCCTAAGATACTGTTTTGCCGCATCTGGGAGATTATTTTATAGAGGCAAATGAGTAGTGAAAGTTGAAGGGCTATGAACCCAGGCTGAAGCAAATCAAAATAAAAGGTTTCCCTGACCTCCTGTGAACAAATCAGCAAGGGTTTTGCGAGCTCTGGTTATTCTCAACAAGCGAAGTTGGCCAGGACTCTGGTTGTAAGGCCCTTATGCAAAGCCCCATGTGATTATTTGTTAGTGCAGATGCCCAGGATCTCGCTTGTGCTTCTTTCAGACAGCTGTGTTTGCTGCAAGAAAAATTACATCTTGCTTTAAATCTTTTTCCTGCTCTTTTTTCTCTCGGCCTTAGGAGCAGCAGAGGATCCTGGAACTGGGGATCACAGGCCCAGAAGGGCATGTGTTGAGCAGACCTGAAGAGGTGAGGACTTTACTGCCTTTGCATTTATTCTCCCAATTTATAGCTTTTCTGCATTGCCATCAAGTACTTCGTATTGGGATGAATGTGGCTGGAAACATGATTTCATCCTGGCTGTAATTGCTGCATGGGGTAAGGGAAGAGGCTAAGACACTTCTAGGGACTAAACTACTAACTATTCGCCTCTAGAGATTAACTACTACGGGTACTTACGAGGAATTGAGGAGCCTTCTCATCTACTGGAGAAGGGGACATCTGCAGGGAGTAATTCATCCAACCTAAAATTTGATTCACTGTCAGGAAAAGCTCATCTTTTGATTATCGGAGATAGTCTGTAAAGGCTCTGCTCACACATGATGTATCTAAAACATGGTGAGATGTGTTTGAACCAGAGCCCGTCATAAGCACTGAAGACACAGAGCTGTTGGTACTTGGCACATCTTCAGTTCAGCCCTTTGATAGCCCAAACCGGAATCCTGCGTTAGGAGGTGTAGAAAATTTTGAACCTGAAGCACAGGTAGAGCACAGTCTACCTGAGTCACCAGCTCCTTGATTCAGTGGCTGCAGAGCAACACTTAAGGGTGGAGTCCCTGAGGAATTACATCTTCTATTGATGTTGGTCTTTACGGAGCTAAACCCTGAAGTTCTTGTAGTTTCCCCATCACTTTCAGTGGAGTTTTGCATGAGTAAAGACTTCGGAATTGGGGTTTATGTAGGCAGGACTCTGCCACTCACTTTTCTAGATCCCATTTCTTGTGCTTCTCTCTCGGTCCTTGTTTTATCAAGACTTCCTCTGAATCAGCAGAAATTTTTAGTATATGCCCAAATCCTCACATTCTGCCTTAGGCACTTGCAGAGCTTCCTTTACTGAAATACTTGATCATTTGATGAACGTTTTAGCGGTGGTGGATTTTTACTCCAGGGGACTAAGTGGTTTGCTGAAGACACAGAAAGTACATACCAGAGAGCGGAGCTAGTTCTCAGAGCCTAGCCCAGCACTTTAATATAGTTAACCTCCATACTTCCCACTTGATTTATCTCTAGAGTCAAGCACTCCCAATCCCTTTCCCTCTCAGTCTTTAAAATAAATCTCAAGCGTTAAGTTTAAACTTTGCTTTTCAGGTTGGTTTCCACTGTGTTCTTCATTGCCAGTCCTTCAGTATCCCTAAGATAGACACCTCACCGTGGCACTCTGGGTTTGTGAAGTCGATCCATTACGTACAAGCTGTTCTTTTTGTTCCTCCAAGACACTGAGGCTTTGCTGCCGGCCAGATGTGGCAGCTGGAGGCTGGGTGTGTGAGATCATCCACACGTGCCCCTCAGGCTCCCCCTCTACTTCCTCCCCTTGGTTCAGACAACCAGCATCCAGAGACGTTTCAGTAGGAATATAAATCATTCAGTTGCTTCATGCAGAAGGGGAAGAAAAAATGCTTGGCTTGGGCAGTATGTGAAGGCTCACAGAACTTGTGTTTGGCTCCTGGAGCTGGGATTTTTTTGCTTCCTGGAAGTTGTGAGCAAACACTTGCACTGAGCCTTCCACCCACCCACCCTTGCATTTTTAATTTTTTTTTTTAACATGTTTTTTGGCTTGCATCAGGAGAGCAGGAACAGATGCTGACGTGACACTTGGGGCTCATCTGTGGAGCACCTCTAAACTTTTATTGACTTCAGAGGACGGCTGCTCCTTACCTTAAAGGATCTGGCCATCAAACCGGCCAAGTTTTGTCTGGCTACTTCAAAGCTCATCCTTAGTGGAGCGGGAGGTTTAAAGTGTGACCTGTGTGGCTCCCTGGCTTGGTTGGTTTGTTCCATCTGTCTCCTGCACTTTGCCGAAATGTGTTCTTTCTCAATTTAGCGAGGAGGGCTGCCTGAGGACACGTGGCTGCCTCAAACCAGGGTCGCTACAGCCTCTTCCCAGTGTCACCGGGCAGCCTCTGTGCAGCTGGAATCAGCTGGGCTGGCTGCCCCGGGTGGAAGCATTTGGTCCAAAATTCTCTTCCTTTAAAGTCATAGGAAACAGAGCAGGAAACGATGTCATCTGGTTCCATCCCCGCCTTTTCTCCAACGCGGGAGTCGCTTTGTGGTTTTAAAAACATACAGCTCCCTTCGAGCTGGCTGATGACAAGGGCCGGATTCTGAGGACGGCAGCGGATCCGTAATTCCTGTTGACTTCAGTAGGAGTGGAAGCTTCTTGGTACCTCTCTGGGGTGCTGTTAACGCTAGATTTGGCTTTTCACACTGCCCCTTACGCAGGGTAAGGCCTGCCCTAAGGACTTTATGGTGGTTATCATCTTACTGAAGAGCTGCTTCATTCAGACCTGCAGATCCATCTACAGTAAACCAGCAGGAGTAGTTTGAACGAGTTTAAAATATTTATTTAATCAAAACTCCCACTCAGTTCAGCGAGACTTACGTCAGAGCGAAGCATTTAGAGTCTGGCCACGTGCATTTGTATCTTATTTGGAGCATGCGAACCTTTTGAATGCCCAGGTTGAGCACAAGGCATGAATGAAGGCTTAAGTTTCGCTGCTGACTCATGGGTTTAGCTTGCTCACCTCAGTAACCTGGGTTGAGCCAAGGTGATGGTATCCAGCACGTTGTTCCAGGCAGCAAAGGGAGCCTTAATTAGGGCATCGCCATCCCAAGTCAGCATCGCCCATCGCTTTCTGCAAAACTCTCCCCCTCATAGCTGAGATCATTCTGCGATGACTTTTCGGAGCGAGCCATCATTTTTTGTTTGTATTTCAGCCACAAAAACGCTGAAGGCACAAGCAGGCCAAGTGCTCCAGGAAATGTCTGTCATTTTTTTTTTTTTTCCAAGAGAATTGCTGTGCTAGGACTTCTAATGCATACTGGTAATTGCAAACATTCCCCTTTGGACTAGTCGTTGGGTTATTGTTATGTGCCTGTCACCATAGCATCTGGGCACAAGGCATGAATTCAGCAGACTTATCTCTCTTCTGTGCAGAAAATATTCTCCTCTTGTTTAGCGGTTGCTCAAATCCTTTTTGGTCAAAAAATCTGGAGGTGTGCCTTGTTTTATCCCTGCTTTGCAAGTGGGGAAACTGAGGCACAGCATGGAAAGGTGATTTCTGCAGGGATGGAGCTGTGAGCGGGCAGTTTCCAAACTGATGCCACTGCATCAATGGAAGAACTAGACCATCTGGGTTCTCACCTTGTCTCCAAGGAGGGACGAGGATGCTTTTCTTGGCTTTTCGTTTCAGCCTCCATCGTTCTTTGCGAGTGCTGCTGGCTGTGGCACACTTGAGTCAAATGTCCTGGAATAAACACCCTTCCTTACAGCCTTTTCCATTTGCGTGGGGCAGCTGGGCCAGAAAATGTCCCCTTCTGTCCATCACCCTGCCTGGGGTGGGTTGGTCACGGTCCTGGCGTGATGACAGACTGCGGCTTTAACCCTTTTGGCACTAGAGACCAACCTGCTGGTGCTGGGGGGCTGGATTTCTTTTAAAAACTGCCCACTGTTGCTGCATTGTGTTTCTTGAGCAGTCTGGCTGCAAACGGGGCAGTGTTACAGGAGGTGCTCTATCGGCGTGAGCAGAGCTCTTCTGGGCACTTGGACATCAGTGTGGCGAATACACCGTTCCCTAAGCCCATGGGTCCTTATTTCAGGTACATCTTTCAGGCATGGTGCTGGGAGCCAGCAGTCGGTGCATTCTGATGCCAGTTCACAGCGCTTGGCCTGCGATAAATCACTGTAGAGCAGATTTTCACAAGTGCTGAGCATGGCTGGACTGGTGGTTGGGCCATCAGTTGGACCATTAGTCTAACGAATGGTTGGAGCCGATGATCAGGTTGCCCAGAGAAGCTGTGGCTGCCCCATCCCTGGAGGGGTTCAAGGCCAGGTTGGACGGGGCTTGGAGCAGCCTGGGCTGGTGGGAGGTGTCCCTGCCCAGGGCAGGGGGGGGCACTGGGTGGTCTATAAGGTCCTTTCCAACCCAAACCATTCTGTGTTTCTATGATCTTAAAGGTCCCTTCCAACCTAGATGATTCTGTGATTCTATTCCATGTGCCAGTCCCACGGGAGGTGCTGTTGGGATTCAGGTGGCTGATTGCTCTGGGTTTCAGTTTCCTCTGTTTGTTCACTTGGAGAATGTGGTGTTGCAGGCTCAGTTCTCCATGGCAGTAGGCAGTATGAGCATCACCCTGTTGTTAAATCTGTCATCTGGGTTGCTTTGATTAGGACGTGTGATCCGTAAAAGTCTGCAGAGGGATGACGTTCATTCTAAGGCTGTAGTTACAGAGTGACCCTCAGTCTCGCTGAGGTTATCTCTCTACACATGCACAAAAAAGTCGTTGATTTATGGGGTGGTTCACACTCTTGTCAGATCCCAAGCCAGATTTTGTAGTGGAGGGTGCAATTTCAGAGGCTCGTTTGCAAACGTGGCTTACCAGAGTATGTGGCTACAGCATCTCTCTTCCGCATGGGCTGGAACATGAATAGTTCCGTTGAGTCAACATTTAGTTGCTTATTTTTGTCTAGGTTAAAGAAGGGGCTTAATAATCCTGACCTTGAGCACCTGGAGTGTTGTTTTAGGACTTAGTCTGCTTGCCGAGAAACTTTGAAGCAGCCTGGGAGAACACGTAGTAATGAGAGGGGACTACAGCTTGATGTCACTTTAATTATCGTGGTTACGCTGTACATTTTTCTGGCTCAGAATGGGAGAGGTGGAAAGTCTCTTGGCCCTGGGTATGCTGTTTTCCCATGAAAGCAGAGGCTGTGGCCCTCCGAAGGTGAACGGGATGTGCTGTCATGGGGGGATGCTTCTAACTTGCTGCTGACTTTGGTTCTCAGGTGGAGGCGGAGGCTGTGAACCGGGCAATAACCATCGCCAACCAAACCAACTGCCCCCTTTATATCACCAAGGTGATGAGCAAAAGTGCCGCTGATGTCATTGCTCAAGCCAGGAAAAAGGGTAAGTTATTTCCCTTGGACGGAAGCACCCTATTAGCTCATGCAGTTCAACTCCTTGCCAACATAAGCTTCATCCCTACAGGAGAGATTACTTTTTCCAGCGTTATTGTCCAGGCTCTTTTTTAAAAGGTCCCAAGCAACTGTTTCTGTCCCATCTCCCACAGATAAGTATTCAGTGGTGGTATCAGCGCCAGGAGCCGTTGCTTCTGTTCAGCCTAGAGCCTCTCTCTTCACACTCGTGCTATTGAGCCATGTGCCTTCATGTTATTGCAGAGTACTTCCATGCCATCTCCATTTAATGAATCCGCCGGAGAGTACAAGCTGTGTTCTCCTTCCAGCTCCTGTGGTCTTTCCTTGGTGCTTTCTGCTGAGCTGCTTCCTGGGATCAGCAGTGATCCCAAGAGTCTTGACAGAGGCCTCTGACTCACGAGCCCTGTTGGATTTAGTTGGTGTAGCCAAAAAAGTTACCAATTCCAGCTATCCACTCTCCTCCTTGCTTGTGAAATAGATACTCCTTATGTGCTGTAACTCACGGCCTGGCATCCGAACAGGAGTTGGGATCAGTAGCCTGGGTTAGGCTGGGAATTGCAATCGCCTCTGATAACTCTGCCTGAGGATGCTGCAGGAACCAAGACTCAGAGCTGCGGTGGATGCTGCTGCCCTGTGTCTCCGCTCTCCAGCCGAGGTCTGTGAGGGAGCTGAGCCGCTCCAAGTGATGCAGTAGCTTCTCCCGAGTCCTGACCCTGCTCTCTTGCACCCAAAAAGCAAGGATTACAAAGCACAATGAGCCCCTGTCTCCCTGCTTTATTCTGTGACTAAACACCTCATGTCTATTTAAAGCGGCTCTGGGTGGGTGAGTAAGCAGGAGGGATGATTTTCCCCCTTCTTTCCTCAGAAGGGTTGGATTTAATTTTATGCAGTCTAAATAAGCCTGAATGGATATACAAATGACATCACTTTCCATCTGGGTGTTTGGTGCGAGAAGAGCTAATTTCCTACCGCAGCAAACAGATTTGTGTTTGTGTGTTGGCTCAGAAGTATTTTGGTCCCATGATTCCTGTTAAATGAGTTCGGAGTTGGTAAGGAGGACTGATTTCCAAGGCAGCTCTTTCTGTTGGTGGCGTGGAAGCAGCTGAAGCTGTTTGGGATAAACCACCCTGTGCTAGCTCCGTTAGTGGAGATCACGCTGAAAGGAGAAGATGTGCTGACATGTGAAAGTGGCTGCGTGTTGCATTACCCCAGAAAACAACTTGACGTCGTCGTGCAACTCAATCCTGTGAGCCAGGGAAGCATCCCTTCCTTTTTCTAGGTAAAGTGCTGGAGACATAATGCATCACAGAGGTGCAGCATCGATAAAAACACCCTCTTGCTACGCTCGCTGTCCCCTGTGACCACTAACGGGCAAGTAGAGGGATGAGGAACCATACACTTGTATTGCAGAAGCCATAATACACAGCCTGGCTTGGTGGATGTTACCCTGCTTGTGAAAGGTGCTGGGATTGTCCCAGCTGAATGATTCACAGAACTCACTTCACTTCGCCTCCTGAGCGAACTAGCATACGCGGTTTTCGTTCAGATTGCATTTTCTCCTTATAAGGAGAATTTGGGGTATAAATGGCACGCCATTCTCTGCTCCTTTATTTAAATAATTCAGTTTAGATGCTGCGCAGCTACCCAGCCGGGTAACCCAGGAGGGCCACACACACTAGCCTTGCCCTCCCAAGCAATAGAGGAAACATAACTGAAGACAATCCAAGGCGAAAACAAAACAGAATTGATTTGCTAAATGGAAAAGAACGAATGTTATTTAAAGCCAGATGTTCCCAGTGGCATTTGTATGGAGGAGATTCCCTGCAGACTCTTGTCGTTGGCAGATCTGGGAGCTCAAAACATTGCTCCCCGCAGAACAATCCTCCCAATGTATTGGCCCACAACAGGCCTCCCATTAATAGCCAGCGTGTGTTTTCGCCTTTTTCTGATTTTGTAACCCTATTTGTGGCAAGTGATGTCAGACGGCCTCTTCCTCTGCTGGTGGATCCCCTCTGACAAAGGCTGTTCCTACACCTCCTCTTTCAGTGTGGTCCTGGAAGCCGCATGGAGCCAGTTGATGCATCCTTCTCCCTCAGCTGACCCCTCTTTCCCAGTGAGCTTGAGAACCCATAACAGTAGCTCAGGCAACAGGGTTAAAGAAAGATCATATTTTTTTTAATCTGCGTGGTGAGGTGTGTAAGACCCTCCTGACCACTTCTGCCGTTCCCTTTGCCAGTCTTTTCCGACTGAAATATCTAGGGTTAGTATTTTAACTACCCACATCTTTTGCAGGCAGATAGAAACACGTGAAGTGTCTGGGCTCAGAAGCCAGCTGGATACAGAGATTTCAGGGAAGGTGGCGTTTGGTGAGCAGATCGGCGGGGCTGCTGGCCTGCAGTGCTTTTGAAGTTGCAGCGTCTCGCATCTGCTTGGCGTGCAGATGTTACTGCTGCCTTCCAGCTCGCAAAGCGTCGGGGCCTTAAGGAGCCGCGGTTCCTTCATGTGGTTCCAAAAACGTTAATGAAGAGGAAGGATGCACTGGTGGTTAGTGCACTGGACAGAGAGTCGGAAGATCCAATTTAATTTCCTAGTTCTGCCACAGATTTACTGTGTACCCTTGGGGGAACCGCTTGGTTTCCCCGAGCTGCGTTTGTGAAGCAGAAACACCGATATTTCCTCTGCGATGGGCTTTCTCTAGGCAGGGAACTTTCCTGATGGTTTTCTCTTACCTGATCTATGCTCAGAGCCTGTTCTAATAAACCCAACCTTGTTAACTCTCTAATAGCTCCACATTTATAAAAATATTGCAGGCACTATTTTTTTTGCAGTCTTTTTCTTCCATTTCCCTTCTGGATCAGCCCTGGATCTCCTCACATTCTTACAGTTCTCAGACTCTTTCATAAGGTTTTTGGCCCAGGCCATAATAACCACGAATCTTTACAGTAACCCTTTCAAGCGCAATTAATCAGCACTGACATCAGTAACCGAGGGCATTGGGCACATTTTGCTGCTCCATGCTCTTGTCAGTAACAGTATCTTTATTATTAACTCAGGTATTCAGATGTTTGGATACTTATTCCGAGGGACCGATTTTCAGAGAATGCTCAGTGTTTTTGGGGGGATCTCAAGAGAGGCATATAAAATTAAGAGCTTGCTTGTGAAAAAAATGCCCTTAGTAAGACCATGTAGTTTCAGAGGAGCATTGAACAGGAATCGAACGATGTCTGATCATCTGGTTGTGCAGGGCAGTGAATTCAGTCCAGGGCTGTGTCTCTCTGATCCCGTCATGAAGAGGAAGTACCAAGAAGCCCTGCAGCGCGCGATGCTGGCGTAACTTACCCAACTTGTCCTGTTTCAGAAGGATGCTTTATGCCTGGAAGCCAGGCTGGAGATGCATGTTTGCTTGGTGCTCACAGTGGATTTTTCTGTATTCCTGTCCTGTAGGCACTGTGGTGTACGGAGAGCCCATCACAGCCAGCTTGGGTACTGATGGGTCTCATTATTGGAGCAAGAATTGGGCTAAGGCGGCAGCTTTTGTTACTTCCCCACCACTGAGTCCTGACCCAACCACTCCTGATTTTCTCAACTCGCTACTGTCCTGGTGAGTAGAGCTTTTTGTGTTCCTACAGCATGTGCTCCATCATCAGGCAAGCGGGTGATAAAAACAATAGCTGGTGTTGCCAGCAAGCAAAAGGCTGGTTTACCTTTAGGAGTAAACCTGTGACAATTAAAATAGCTTAAATACTTACCACTGTCTTTTTCCAGTGGAGATCTCCAAGTTACTGGCAGTGCCCACTGCACCTTCAACACTGCTCAGAAAGCTGTTGGGAAGGACAACTTCACCTTGATCCCTGAAGGAACCAACGGGACTGAAGAGAGGATGTCCATCATCTGGGATAAGGCTGTGGTATGTCACACATGTCATAGGCTTAGGCTACAACTAGACGTTCCGAGCTGAAAGAGCTGCAGCCGTGTGTCATTATCTCTCTCCAGATGTTTGTTATGGTCCTTCCACTTGAAGCTTTTGCCCCTGTGGAGATCATGGGGAACCTGCTGTGCCGTCTGCTGTTTGCTTTTCGGAGTGATCCCTGCCTGGCTAATGCAGTGACTCCTTTTGTCTTTCCCTAGGTGACTGGCAAGATGGATGAGAACCAGTTTGTTGCTGTGACCAGCACAAACGCAGCTAAAATCTTCAACCTGTACCCGCGGAAGGGCCGTATCGCAGTGGGCTCGGATGCTGACCTGGTTATCTGGGATCCTGACAGTGTCAAGACAATCTCTGCCAAGACTCACAACATAGTAAGGCTGTTTTCTACGATGTG
>VXBO01009603.1:0-10685 GCA_013400135.1 Rhinoptilus africanus
AGCTGGTCGTCTCGGCGAGATGGAATGGCATATGAGACCACACTATCCAATGCAGAATTAATCCCACATCAGATTCTCTGATAAGTGAAGAAATAAGAAGTACAGTCCCACAAGAGGGGATGTGCCTATAGCTACAACATCAGTCAAAAAAGCACGAGAGAAACAAACACAAAACAGTGCTTTAAAAACAAAGGCACAAGGTGAGCAACTTTCACATAAAGTAATTTAAAGTACGTTGCATTTTATTCCTGTGTCAGTCTTGCACTGGTCCTGACCATACTGATCAGGAAAGAGGATGAGCAGCAAGTTCCACCTGGACATGAATGGGAATAGCAAAAGAAGAGTTTGTCTGTGGTACAGAAGTGAGATTTCAAAGGTAGCTTCACAAACAGAACAGCATTAGGGAAAAGACCAGGAAACATGCAAATTACACCCTTTTACACATCTCCTTTCCAGCCTCTCCAAAGCTGCATTGATTTCAACACACAAAAACATCAGTTACATCACTCAGTCACTTAATATTAAAGTTTAGTTGGAAACATCCCTTCCAGTTGGCATTGTTGTTCAGCCAAAACTGCCCAGAGGGAAAGGAAAGCCAGCAACTGGATACAGCCCATTTCTGTCGCGTAGCCATAGCTTTTATGTTTCTTTCCATTTCTAGCTCATGATTTTAGAAGTAGCACGGGCAAGCATCAGTTTTAAAGCCCCCAAAGAAATCTGAAAGGCCTCATCAGCTTCCAGCAAGAAAGTAATTACCCAACACTGCTTAAAGCAGTCACATTTGTTCCCAGAGAAAATGTGGCTCATCTCAAACATAAAAACCCAACTGGACTCCAAAAACCAGTAACCTTACCAACAGAATTAACAAAAATCCTAGCCTTTTTGGTGTGTAAAAAGATGTAGTTAGCTTAGATGAACAGTTTCTTTAACTGTCTTATTCTTTGTTAAAAATCACATTTAAAAATATACAGGTCTGACTTCCTTGTTTAATTACAAGTCCCTAATTTAGTTGTTAGATATGTAACCAGCATCTTCCACAGGAGAATTTTTACTTCAAGTATAATGGTATCTTTAAAACCATACTACATCTGCACAATCTGCTGCTGTAACCCATTTTCCTATTCCTGCTACTAATACAATATCCTGAAGCAACAAAACAATTCTATCAAATGACAGGTGATGTCAAAGCACTCCTAGAACTGCAGATGATAGTGTCTAGAATGGGAAATGAATAATAATTACTTTCTGTGGAGAGGAAAAAAAACCAACAAACAAACAAGTCCACACATTTGAATTTCGAGTTCTTACCGCATCAGCTTCTCCCCCCTGCCAGTACATTCTTGAGTACCCAGGGGTAGGTTTTTGTTTTCTGTTTGTGTTTTTCTCCTCCACACCAATAGAAGCATCTGGCTCCATAAGAAGTCCTGGATAGTTCCGTTTCAAAATTCACATGCAAGTTCTTGAGATGTTTAGCACCTTCATTATATGAAATATACTTTATATTGGTTGGTTGCTGTGCATGCTTCTCAACAAGACTAGTCACACTTTTTGTATTTCCCCTTTAGAGACAAATCTGACATTTTTTATAGTGGCTATGCTTAAATTTCAAAAGAGAACGCTTATTCCTTCCATCCAGTTTTGAAGAACAATGTATCTTTATTTACTGTTACAAGCATGTAGCACATAAGAATGCCTCAACATGCTAAGATGGTGCTACCTCTGATTAGGTAATAGAGTATTAACTGTCAGTCTTTGAAGAGTTAATAAGAGTTGTTAGGCATTGTTATAAAGACTCATTTATAATATGCCCAATACATATATACATGTATGTTATACAGTGACCACAAATATTTGTTAAGATAAAAAGGCATAAGAAATAATCTGCTTTTTATTACAACTACATAATACTCTGTCCCGTGTACAACTCTGTTAGAATTGGAAGGTGAAGGAAGTCAATATAGAGCTAAGCTTACAAGTAAGATACAAGGCAGACTCCTTCAACAAGCCTATAGTAGAAGCAGGTCTCATTTGGCACTACTGCTTATTATCCTTCTCACATACAGAGCAGATGAACCATACCCAGCCTTTTCTAACCCTTCTAAGAATTAACTCCTAAAAGCAGAGCTGAAATTATGATACTACAGAAAGAAGTTCCACATCTTTGCTGATGGTTTGTGCACCTATGTACTCTGCTAAGCCAGCTGCTTAGCTCAGGAACTCATCTTTTCTGCAACAGCTGTAATTTGAAATGATCCGACATAAGTCCGCCCTGGGAGGACCAAGCTCCCATGCAGAACAGCAACAAGGAGCTTCTGTTACTACTATTCATTTTAATCATGTTCTATGTAAAAATAGATTTTCATCTTCTTATTCACCGAGGCTATCTCAGCAGATGCTAGAAAATCTGAGTCAGAAAACCTTGAATATTATAGGTGTATTTTATGTCTCTGCTTTTAACTGAAGTGTCAGAATTGCGCAGGTCTTGATTGATGAACCAAGCCAAAAAAGTTTGGAGATACTCTTCAAACAATCATCTAAGTCTAATTCTTAGACTTTTCTATCTTCCATTCATAGACTCATGTTAAAAAAACTAAAATTTTTTAAACCTTAACAACTTCCTTGTGGGAATTCTTTCCCATTATTGGTAAGGGACTCTTTAAAAAAAAAAAATCACTTAAAAGTTGCTTTTTTGGCCTCATTCCAAATTAGGCTGGAAGACTGCTAAAAGCTACTCTTGGCCTTGATCTTGTTGCAGTCTAGTCCATTCAAAGCAGTCTGACCAATCTATTTATGGTGACATTCGTATTTGCCTCCACTTTGTGAAGATTGCAATTTATTTGTTTAACAAGAGGAAGGTGACATAGATAATAGTTGACATTACTGAAACTGTAATGGGTATTGTTGCAGAACAGACAGTAGCAAATCAAGCAGCTCATGTTGTTCTAGCACATTAATAAATATTCATTAACATGCATCACTCTTCCCTTTTAGTAATTCATTAAGAATTTGCTGCTATCAGAGATGCACCTTATTTTTGCTTTCCCACTACTGCAAACAATGTGGCTCTGTATAAGGTTTTTTCAGAGACTTCTAAATCCTGGACACTTGCCAGCTATTACTCATGAATAAATGAATTAATACAAGATATGTGTAAAAGAAGGGAAGAAGTTTTTTAAGTTCAAACATGAACTAAAGTATGCTAAATAACAGCCTGAGTAGTGTTAAGTAGCATACTGATGGAATGTTACACAAATACAAACTGGAATTCTACCACTCCTTCAAGTATTGATACATTTCTTTGACTTTCTAAAGAAATTAAGAAGTCATACAGAAAATGTCAGTGTCATAAAGAAATAGCATCCCAAACTGATAAGCATACTAAATCAATTTAGGACCTTGTATCTGAAGGGAGGAATCCAGAAGTGAACATTTCAAAATTCACATGCAAGTTCTCGAGATGTTTAACACCTTCATTATATGAGCATTATCATTCTCATTAGGACCACTTTCCTGCTGAGTATTATGTGGACTATTCTCCAACCATTATTTGCATGACACTTGTGCTTATTTCCTCCACCATGATATACCGTGTTTCTGACACAGCTATTTCAGCCCTTCTCATCTGGTCGGTGTTGCTGCAAATGGTAGCACACTTAAGAGGAAAGGTGAATTCCCAATACCACTAACTGTGTGCTTTCCTAAGTGCTCTGATTACCAGCTACAAAACCCAGATTGCTCCATCATCATATGAGAAAGGATATTTAGTACCTGGAACAAAATGTAAAATCCTGTCCTCTCCCCCATTCCATACATTGTTGCCCGTATAAGGAAGGAGGAAAAAGGCACATTTAAATGTCCTGAAAATTAGCTTTCTGATTTTGCTATCTGCTGACTGTATTGCTGCTTTTATTTCCTGGTAAATCTTTGGTCAAATGTGACAAAATGTGTACAGAAGTTCAGCAACTTTTGCAAGTTTTTTCACTGTTCAAAACTTCTGTACAAGTATGCGATGCCTGTGTATTTTTGAATAATAACTACCCACTGAGCTCTTCATTCAATATCAATAGATATTAGAGGTTTATAATTTGCTGCCTTGATGAGATAGAACAAAGCACAGAGCCAGCAGGTCTCTACACTTACAGCTTAGGTTCAGTAGGAAACTACTAAACAAAAAAAAAAAAAAAAGGAAGGAAAACCCAATTAATTATCTTTCAAAAGGTCACTTCTCTTATTCCAGTCAGAAGAGACAACACATATGACAGTACCCAATATTTGCATTAACCAAGTAAACTCTAAAAGTACAGATGCAACCCTGAGGCTTGGCAAGGAGCTAGGGAGCACATTTATTTACCAATAGCAGTTTTGGAGGAATTTTCAGAAGTTTTCTCACATTGTTCCCAGGAAATGGGGTCAGGATACAAAACTAGCCAATATCAGGTTTGTAAAATTAAAAGCACTTTTTATGAAACTCTCCACCCATTGCTGGGATTTATGTTAGTAAATATGGTGAACTTTTTTATGTTTAAAATATATAGCTTTTCTTCTAATGTACTATACACCCACAATAATTTAAATTTCCTCATCTTACATTTCTATCATCCTCACCTCTATATGTATGCACAAACGCTGCAGTTGTAGAGGAAGAAGATGAAATTTTGAAGCACTGTCATCAAAGCTCCCTTTCTTCATGCAGATGTCTGAAGAGAGCAATTTTTCCACACAGATCTGTTCAGAGGTGCTTGATAGCACATCCTGAGAAATGCTCTGATACCACAGGTTTGGGAAATGTCACATTTGACCAAAGATTTATCAGGAAATAAAAGCAGCAAAAGTGTGCTACCTCTGATGTCAACTGGAATAAGTTTTAATGAATAAGAGGAGTAGGTCTGCTGAGTAAGAATATGTCAGTGTTAGTTTGTAACTTCTCAGAATAAACTGGTTTATATGTTAATGTTCCAGGAACATTACCAAATAGCTTTAGTATATCGGGTGACTCAGTGTGCTGGTGACATGGAAAATCAGTTAAAAGGAACAAAAATAAGAAAGCCACAGAGTTCCATGTGCAAATGCTGCTGAAAAACTCAGCAACCTAACACTCGGCAAATTAACAAAGCACTAAATGGTAATATACATATAAATTACATATAAATATAAATTACAATTGCATAGTACTTGTTCAGCAACCTAATGAAAAAAATAGTGACTATTATGAAGCAGATGTTTCAGTTAATTTGTTACAATAAACTCCCTCCAAAGCTGTGGTCTGTCAGGAAATAATCTAAGACCCAGACATAGCCCGACACAGATCCAATAATGTTAGCAACAAACAAATAAACTAGCATTTACAAGTAGAGTTTATCTGTAGTCTCTGAAATCAGCTTTTCCAAAATCATATAAAATACACATTGCTGAGGACCCTGGCAGTGGATGAAGCTTTTACTGTGCTTAGTTTTAGCTGCATGATTTCCGGTGCTCGCCCACAAGTTGATGGAAACATCCCCAGTTTCGTCCATGCTTGCTGACAGAGGTGAGCTCTGCAATCACAACATCAACATCAAAGATTTCTTCTGTAGAGCACAAACTTTCCAGGTGATCTCACAAGGTGCAATTACAAATATGCAGTCATTAGGAAGTGTAAGTGAAGACTTAACCACTGTTAATTGAGGCTAAATGCAGATGAGGAATGACACCCATGAGTTTTGGGTGCCCATTTGCGTTTTCAGGAGCCATACTGCATGAGACAAATAGCTAGCAGCCATTGCTGTACCTTGTTCAAAGCCAGAAGTAGATGTCCTCAGTCCCTACAAATAGACAGCTTTAGATTACCCCACAGTGAGTCTCCATATCCTGCCAAAACCTTGTTGAAATGATTTGATCAGCACCCTCAGCTGCTGTATAGAGGAAAAAGCTAAATCAAAGAAAAAGTTAAATTTGGTTATACAAAGTTGAGCAGAAGAGAGTTATATGGCCAGCCAAAAGTCAGCTGGACCTCTGAAAACAAATGGAAAACATTGGCTTTTCGAGCCAGGTCTCCCATACACCACCTGAGTGACCAGGCAATATGTTTTAAAGGTGGTTTTCCTCTCAGCTTTGAAAAAGAATTTCACAACAGAGCTGAGAAATGTTAGCCAGCAGCAACTCAGATTCCATAGATTTTTATCAAAACTGAACTGAAAAGACTAGTGGAATTGTCATTTTCCTCTTCCGCAGAAAGCTACTGGCAAGTTCTGACAAGGAGAAAACATTAATATACAAAGTGCTTGTAGCCAGGGCAACCAAATTGTTCATCTGAACAAAACTCTTTCGTTTATGAAAAGAATGCAAGCATGCAACCATGACATCCATATGAATTTTGCCTTTAGTTTGTGGATATGTGTATGCAAGAGAATTGGAATAAGAGAGGAAACCAGACTTACTATACTTGTTTTTATAAGCTTATTAGCTGGTTTAGAGACCAAGAAGGGAAGGAGAGATAAGAAAGCTGAAGTTCATCATCTACATCTCTAACTGACACATATATCCAAGTGATAGTTGCCGTAAGTAAAATGTTCCATTACTTATCATATGGATCTGCTGAAAGGCTACATGTTAAGCTTCAACATCCTTATGTCATGAAGTCTTACCATGAACATAAAGGGAAAGTGATGCCATAAGTGGGGAAAAAACCAGCACCATTACTACATAGATTTATCATGCTCGTTTAGAAAGCGATCCAACAGTACATATCAGATTAGAGGTGTAATTGCAAAAACTCCATCCTCATGCTTAAGTGCTCAAGTTTAAAGAAATAGACAGGCATGCTGAAGTACAAGGATCCTCTGCCAGACACTTACATGAGACATAAAGATTGCCCTAGTTATTTCCTCATCATGCACAGCACACCACTATGCTGTTCTTTCTCTTCCGTCAGATATGAGCCAAAACCCTACTCAAAAGCAACTGATGGCAATGAATTTACACCAAGAACAAACTTAGCATTTCCAGGCAATCCTACCTGGACTACAATACTTGGAACAGAAAATCCAACAACAAAAGTAAAATGGGCAATGTGTACTTGCCACTATAATTGGAATCAGAGAGATTAAAATGACTACCTACTGTGCAAATAAAGGATCAAAGCAAACAGCATTGCTTCTGGTACCCAGTAACCGGATGTGATTTTTTTTCTTTTTTCTTTTTGTTTGTTTAAATAAAGCATTCTATTTAGTCATTCTTCCATCTTTCAATAGAACCATGAATGTCCTCAGTCAATGAAGCATACTTCATTCTGGTATGCTTGCAAAGAGCATAACACATTTAGAGAACTACCTCTATTACAAACATTTATTCAGTGATGTCCCCAGAAAGCCATCCATGTGATCTCTTAGGTTTTCTGCTGGGCTTTTTTTTTTTTTTGCCTCCCCTAAAGCCTGGACTACAGGAGAACGAGGCATTTGCTACCTGGTGAGATCCAAAGCCTTGCTGAAACAGATAACCTTTTACCAAGGAAAGGAACTGGAAGGCAGACAAACAAGAGGGAAGCTTCTGCAACAAAATGTAAAGTAACACAGGATTAACGATGTAAAATTACACCCCGCTTTCCACCAATGTTGCTTCCTCAGGAAAAACTCTGCTATGGAAACTTTTATCCACTTTCCCCAGTGCAACAGGCCCCACCAGCACATCTGCCTCCACTCAGCTCATGGGCCTGAGCAGCAAAAGGCCACCCTGCTGACAAACAGCTCACCTTATATTGTCCTGCCTAGAAATAACCTCAGGAAGAATAAGTGGTGGGAAAGGCAGGTCCTTTCCTGCTATGCCCAAGCTAGAACTTGGGCAAACCTATAGTAAAACTGAAATAAAAACCTATTGTAAAACTGAAAACCTATAGTAAAACTGAAATAAAACTGAAAAAAAAAAAAAAGAAATAAGACAAGGGGTTTTTTTGGATAAATTTATTTTTAGTTACACTTTAAACTGCATGTTTTCTTTCCAGCTTCTGGAGAGAAAGTCTGAAAAAAATATTTTTTAAGATCTTTTAGAAAAGGAAGATTCATTTGAAAAGGTGAACAATCCCATCTCTCAAAAACAGAAAAATTCAGAAAGACATAATTTAGAGGTGGATAGGTTTTATCCACCTTGACCCAGGACATGGTACTAATGGTCACTAGTGATCTAAAGCCTTTCAGACTCCTTATAGATCAAGTATATTTCGGTTTTATGTTGTAAACAAAAAAAAAAATAAAGGTAATTAATGAGACAAGCTTTGCACAAATTCACACATACAAGACAGGATGAGAATATCAAGCCTAATTTCCAACATGACATTAAAACCAACAATGAGCTCCACATTAGCCTGATCCTAATCAGCAAAGCTGTGCTGACTTCAGGCCACATAGAGATCTGGCCAGATTTAAAACACACAAAACACCCCACACAATATACACACAAACACAAAACTTTCTGCAGCTTACCAACACAGGTTTTCTGTTGTTCTATGCAAGAACTACAAAATATTTTAGAACAGACTGCTCAAATTTGCTTGCAGATTTATAACTGAAACATTAATTCTCTGTGACACTTTTTTGCCCTGTTTTTCTTTGCAGATACTATCTCCTGTGGCATGGTAGCAATATATCAAAAACTGTAATTATGCAAAACCTTAACTAATAAAGCAAGTGCCAAATTACTTCAAGAAACATTAACAAGCAGGGGTAATTCATTAAGCCCGAGTAGGTTTACATGATGCACAACGAATGCATGACGTTCTTTTGTATACATTTGCAGTATCAAAAACATTTATTCTACACCCACTTTCTAGAACTGTTTTCAAGAGAATATTTCAGATGGAAGTAAGGAAACATCCTCTAACACTTGTTTTCTTCAAGAAGAAACATACAATGATGATCTCAGTATTTTCTTTGGTGATTTTTCATTTCTAAAAGCCCATGTTATATCCCAGTGGCTCTTTTTAACACATTTTTTTTGGAAAAAAGAATTTTAAACTCATTCTCAGCCTAATTTTATGCAAGAATACCTGTGATGTAACCTGCTTTCTTTTTGGCTACAGAATGCAAACATTAAATTAGAAGGAAAGAAAGAAACTCTATGGTTTTGTAAACTGTATGGTTTTTAACATCACTTGTATAAATTTGCAGGTAGTGCAATTTTCATGCAAACGTGACTTATTTCAGTGGAAAAAACAACTTAGTTGTTGTGACACCCAAATTTGAAGATAATCAAGTCCAGAAAGCAGAGTTACAAATATAAGTAACAGGTATATTAATGGTATTCTTCAAAGGTAGATGGTTCCATAGCTGTATTATGCAAAGTAATTGCAGAAATAACAGATCACACAACAAAATAGTGTTCCCATTTCCTTTTCATGTATTTAATGTAGAAAAACCAACCCTAAGTAATTCTAAAAAAAGTTTTTATATGTTGGACATTACTTCACATAGACTACGATGCAAACAAAATGCTATAGCTCTCAAATGAGATAATTTCAGGCTCTGCACTGGATTTCAAAAGCAAATTAAACTAAAATAGTGAAGCATCATTTTTTTGCCTATGTTTTTCCTATTATTATTTGTTAGAGGGTCACGTACCTATCCAAGAAAACAGTTGCAGTGACATAAGGTATTTCACAGATAACCAGCCAGTGCAGCTCACTAAGAGCCAAAGAGCAAATAAAGTGCTTATGGGAGTTAACAGAGCAATTCTGGGCTCAGATCTAGTGGCATTGCTCTCTGTTAAATATTCCTGGGTGCAGGGCACACAGATAGCAGAAGGCAACAAATATGGAACTTGGCTAAAAAAAAAAATTTTCCCCAGAAAAAGCACAAAGATGAATTTAAAATAGATAAAAAGAACAGAAGAATACATACACACTTCTCTGTATAGTGCTGGGAAATAGTGCTATTCAGACTCAAAGCATCAGATCCATGAGCCCTGATGACCTTACTTGATTTAGTAAGTTACTGAGTAGTGAATACATTCTGTCCTCCTAGTAGCAGTTCAAATCTGTACCCCTACTCCCCAAGCTTATTTCTCAGCAGTTACAGGAAGTATTACAAAGAAAGCTTTAACAAAAGATAATAGAAAATACAAAGAGGAAACAGAATTGATAAGAGAGACAATGTCTTTCGCATGCTCTTGCCAGACACACCTTAGCCTTGTATTGAACATAAGGATTGTCCTTAGAGTACAGGGATGTACTTAGAGTGCAGGGATGTCCTTAGAGTACAGGGATGAAACAAGGAAAGCCAAGGCTGCCTTAGAACTCAACCTGGCAAGGGATGTCAAGCTCAACAGGAAGGGCTTCTTCAGGTACATTGGAGGAAAAAGGAAGACCAGAGAAGCTGTGGGCCCACTGTTGACTGACACAGGAGCCATGGTGACGGAGGATGCGGAGAAGGCGGAGTTATTGAATGCCTTCTTTGCCTCGGTCTTTACTACTCAGCCCAGCCCTCAAGAGCCCCAGGCCTTGGAGAAAGTAACAGGGAAAGAGGAAGACTTCCCCTGGGTGGAGGAGGATCAAGTGAGGGATCAGTTAGGTCAATTAGACATTCAGAAGTCCATGGGCCCTGATGAGATACACCTGAGGGTGCTGAAGGAGCTGTCAGATGTCATTGCTGGGCCGCTCTCCACCATCTTTGAAAGGTCCTGGAGAACAGGTGAGGTGCCTGAAGACTGGAGGAAAGCCA
>VXBO01009603.1:11133-24319 GCA_013400135.1 Rhinoptilus africanus
AAGATGATTAGGGGACTGGAACACCTCTCTTATGAAGATAGACTAAGGGAATTAGGTCTCTTTAGCCTGGAAAAGAGGCGTCTGAGGGGGGACCTAATCAACACTTATAAATACTTGAAGGGTGGGTGTCAGGACAATGGGTCCAGGCTCTTTTCAGTGGTGCCCAGTGACAGGACAAGAGGTAACAGGCACAAACTTGAGTATAGGAAGTTCCACCTAAACATGAGGAGGAACTTCTTTACCTTGAGGGTGGCAGAGCCCTGGCACAGGCTGCCCAGGGAGGTGGTGGAGTCTCTGGAGACATTCAAAACCCGCCTGGACGCGTTCCTGTGCAACCTGCTCTAAGGTGGCCCTGCTCTGGCAGGGGGGTTGGACTAGATGATCTCCAGAGGTCCCTTCCAACCCTATGATTCTATGATTCTATAATTCTACATTGCAACCAAAACCAACCAAGCTTGGCTGACTCATTACCACACTAGACACAAACTCTTCTTTATGCTAAAAGATGCTCACAAGTTGTACAGCAAAAATCCTGAAGTAAGACTCCTGGCCTTGTGGGCAAGTTTAGGGCACCACTGAGCTCAAGGCAGCTACAGTAGTGCCCCTTCCCAACAGCTCAGTATATAGGCAGACTAAGGTGATTTCTGCCTGCAAACAACAGAACAAACTTCTGAGAAACGCTGCTTCTAGGCACCATAGTACCTAGAACATCACCATAGCATTCATTCAGACTTTACTGCTCTGAACAATGTCACTCTAACAGGCTGAACAGAATTCACAATCTTTGTTTTAAAACATAGCTACCACCAGCGGTAAGGGAGATGACATTTACACAGGCTGTAGGAAACCCAGGTAAACCCTGTGTAAATGTCATCTCCCTTACCCAGGTTTCCTACAGATCGGGTTCTGATCATTCCTCTCCCTGAAGGGGTTCAAGCCCACATTGCAGTGAACTTCTAACAAAATGTGAGTGATTATTCAATTGATTAACCATATTTGCTTAAAACTGTGGTACTAGAATCCCACTGAACCCACCTGCATGTTGTATATCAATCCACCTGTACTGGAGAGCTTGCTATAGGAATGTTCTAAACTCAGTTGCTCAGATGACTTGGTGCAAGTATACTGTCAGTGAATTTGAATTAGAAGGGTAATTCAGCATAGATTTCACTTCTTAAACTGCTCAGCTACATATTTTACATAAGTACCTTAAACAAAATAAACTAGTCACATTAAAATTAACGAAATCTTTCCCTTCATCCCTTGCTTGTCAAATATATGCCCTCACTTCACTCGAAACCTCCTGAAACTTTAGCTTCTCTATATAACAGAAGTTAATTCGATCAGCAGTTACCGCAACACCTCTTTACCATTTAGGACAACCTCAAACTGATAGAGATTCAAGTTTGTAATCATCATCAGCTGCTAAATGAGCTGTTAAACCCTATCTGCAGTGGGGTGGGAACTACTACTTGTCCAAATTAGGCTACCCTTACTCAAATTACCTATATGGCTAATTTTAGATGTGAATATTTCCCTCCAAAAGTATGGCACATTTTTCCTGGTATTTCTTCTGTATATTTTTCTCTAAAACATCATTTTGTCTAGTTTGAAGCACTGCATTTTATTTGCAAGTACATATCCTTGGCATACAAACAAAACATGGGGTCAAACTTGAATTTGCCAGCCCCCTTGAGAGAGCACCATAATAAGAGAATGAGAGAAACCTGAAACAACTATTCCATTAAGGATCCTTAACAAAAATAGAACTTCCTGTCTGCAGTGTTTATCCTCAGAAGGACATATATCTGCTATTCTTTTTAAGCAACTGAACAGTTGTCATCATTACATCGCTATGGCTATGATTTGTAGTCGCTATTGCACTAATCTGTAATCTGTAATCACTATCAGCATAATTAGAAAAGCATTACAGAATCTGCCAATTATTTCAGCACAGATTTCCAGTAAAGATGGACCAGTCGAGAGCCCTGGCCAAATTTCTTCAGATTTCAGAGGAAATACAGAGGAGGAGATGAAAAATGTGATGATTTGAGCCTAACCTTGTTTTCTTAATAGAAGGTGCATCACAACAGCTATCACAATTATTCTGTGGAGAAGGTGTAAAGTAGCAACTGGCTTATACACTGCACTTCAGCAAATCTGTGCCCAAACTTCTCCAAAAACCAGGTGCCAAAAGTTAGATTCTTGACTGTTTATACGCATAGTTATATAACCTGCATTTGATTATCTCTTATGAACTTTAGTTTACAAGCCTGAATCACAACTGCGCAAGGTTTTAATTAGATATTCCGTCACTCTGCCCCATCTTAAATTTCAGCCATTTATTTGCATGCTTATACACAAAGCTGGAAGCTTAGTTCTGGGACATAAAGTGAAAAATATAAACCTCCACAAGCTAGTAACAGATAACTAAACTCACAAGGTACCATAAGAAATTTCACCAAGAGAAGCCCATTGCTAAAAGAGTTGAGTTTAGCAGTTAGTTAACCATCATGTACAATGCTAGTCAGTCAGTACTGACTGGTATTTAAGTAATTTTAAAGAGCTACTGTGATTCTCTTATTAGATGTGACTGCTTCTTGACAAAAAAATGGCATAGTTTTGTCCAAAAATGGTGTATTAAATTTCAGTAATAGTGGCACATCCTCAATATGAATTTAAGAAAGAGGATGGAACAAAACCACGTCTGATGTCTACGCAAATATTTTCTTTACAAATCCTATTAATGCTAAAAAAATACCTTGTTGACTAAATTCTGGCATCAGGTTAGGAAATAGTCTGAACCTACAACAGAACATGAGGTAAGACCATTTTTCATCAATTTTGTTGTTCAGTACATTCAGTTTGTACTGCAGCTTTTTCAGATTTACTGCAGTTTCATCTTAACTCAATATATTGTACACAGAGGACCTATCTCATGTACAGTGTGAGTTGTCCAAGCCATACAAGATGGGCAAGCAGAATTTTGTACACCTTTTCCTACTTATCTTTTACATAAATCAATATTACTCCAATCTTCGGTAGTATTTGGTGCAATTCACAAATACTACACCTATTCCTTAAGTTTCCGTTTCACTACCAAAAGGAAGGAAAAATGTTCCTGTCGAGAGAAAAAATTTGCTCTGCAAAAGCACACTAATCCCTACAGCCCTCCTTTTACAATGTACATTTCAGTGCTATGTTAGCAAATCCCTGTTGTAAGCACAGGCGTTATAAAACTAATCAATTCATTCTCAAAGGAACTTCTTGCCAAATTCAATGGTCCAAAACTTGTCTCCCATTTCCTATTCCCCTCTAAACGTAGACATACTTGAATACAAGAAGTCATGACACCCTGTAAGCGATGTGATACCCAGTATTTTTCCTGACCTTCTCAATGCCTCTTTTCCTTCTTCTCACTCCCACATTTCTCTATTACCATTCCTGTGTTTTGCAGTTATGTTCTCAAATTGAATTATCTCCAATTTTTATCTTTCCCCTATCAGAGGAAGGGACAGTGAGTGTGTATCTAGCTATCTATCTACCCTATTCTTTGAGATTTCCTTTCCTATTGCAGGAATGATTCAGCTGATAATGAAATAACTGCTGAGACTTCACAGCATAAAACAGCAATTTCAGTTTATCTTGACATGATGCACTGCAAATCTTGGTAGGAGCCCAGGCACTGGCAGCTGAGCTCCCCTCCCTGGAATAGGCAGACAGCTGAAGACAGGAACCACTGCATCCATCCAAAGAATGAAGTCCCTGCTCTTCAGCTAGATTTCATGGACCTTTTTCACGGACTTTTACATGACGGCAGTAGTTCCATGTTTTTGCCACGAGTTTGCTAGTAAGCTAGTAATGTTAACATTCATGCCAGAGGAAGTCACACAAACCCTGACTTTTTTTCATGAGAGACTTTCGGCCTCATTCCTATCAATGGAGGATTAAATAAATATTTTGGTCAATAACATAAAATTCTATTTTATGCAATGTAAGACTTATTAGATAAGTTTACCTGGAAATATGTTAAATATTTACACAGTGACTAGTAAGGTAAACAAGTCCTCTGACTCATTCTCTGAAAGTTAAAAGCATTAAGTACCTTTCTTTTCCAGCTACACAAATAATGTAACTGTAATTAGACAACAAGTAGAGGGTTGTAATAACATGGTCTCTCCAGAAGTTCATTGCAGTCATCAAAAATATCTGTGGACGGGTTGCATTTAGAGGCTTAATTCCTCTGTTGCTATGATAATTCGTCAGGGCTCTATGTTCAATGCTCAAGCATTAAGGTTACAGTACCTTATTAAGAGTAACCTCCCTGAAGATGCTTTAGCGGGAGCTTTGCCATGCCAGTGGGGCCTGGCACCCCTCTGCCCATAGAGGAGCCCCTCTCGCCAGGCCGGACTGGCAATGAGGACTGTACCAGTGACACACCCCATACACTCCGATTTTGGCTTCTCATGCAGGAATAAATTGCTCCTCTTCCTGCCCAAAACATGCATTCTTACCCTTCCTTGCGTTGTTCATATGTCAAAGTTTTTAGGCGGCTGAAGTAGGAATATGTACAGAGATAGAAGGTTTTCCTTCCGTGGTGACCTCCTCCTGGTGCAGGCTTTCCCTTGCAGGCCACCGGCCCCACAGAAAGAGCCGTGGGGGCAGTAGAGCTGGGCACTTGCAGGAGGGACCAGCTGGGGCAGTGGCAGGGGCCTGCCCTCTTCAGGTGGCTGGGTGAGGTGAGCTGGGAAGGCTACAATGGCCACAAGGTTGGCCACAGCGAGGGGTCAGGCCCAAGACGCCTGTGGGCCTACCTCCATGGCCTCAGCTGTGAGAGGAACATGGGCAGCCATGTCCGCACACAGCCAGGCGGAGCCCCAGCCAGCCCTGCCCAGCACAGCAGGGATGTGCCTACAAGGTTTTTCTCACAGAAATGGCAAAGCCCACTTAGTTCCTTGCTGTACATTTATTTGTCATTAGGCTTACAGGCAATTCTCACCTTAGACAATGCTTAACCGTGACTGCTTACTCTCATTAAGACAGAAGAAGAATTTCCACCACGTCCACCCTTGACAGCGTCCTGTCTACAGAAGAGCACCTCCTGCTGCAAACCACTGTGACTTTTTATTGTTTGGGCTTCTTTTTAAATTAGTTTCTTTGGTGGCCACTTTCTTGACTCTGGCTTATTGCTATTTTTTTCAACACAGCCCAAGAAAGTTGCCTTCTCCCCTTATCCACCTGATGCTTCTGAATATCTGAGCTCACTTACCAAAATCAAAGAATTTTTAAAATTTCAATACAGCCACTGTCATGCACTTCAAGTCCAAGAAGCCTTTCCTGGGCTTTGGGTAGGAAGACGTCTCTGGCATTCAGAGTAGAGTTTCGTGAAGGAAACAAGACAATGCCTCCTAATAATTCTGCATTTGCTTTCCCTGTTTACAGATAAACTATACAGATGTTAAGTGGGATCATCTAATTCTTCTGGTGAACATGATCATTTTACACAAAAGTGTATTAACTTACCATCTTAAATAACTATCCAAAAAATAAACTGAGATAAACAACGTGTTTAGTCTTCAGAATTGTTCCAGTATTAGAGAGCTGTTATTCAAGCAATATCTCACTGAAAGATACTTTTATAAAGCCTGTTCCATCTAGTTATGAGAAAAGATGAGATTAAAGACACAGAATGTCTCCTAAAAGTACTACACAATTATGAGGGAAATGGAAGACAAGCATTTTGGAAATGGGACAACAGATATCCTTTTTTGAGAATGGGGAGCCCAGTTCTCAAGACTGGCTCCTGTTAGGAGAAGGTCATTCTAGGCTCCTTAAGCAACTTTAGCACTAATTTGTAATGTCTAAGTAGCAAAGCTATACAGTAAAATAAATTTGGTTGGTAGCTGTCCTACATGAGAAGAAAATAACACATGACAGAAGTAATGCATTTTTGAATTTTCAGCATCCCCACGGCATGCATTTACAGCAAACCAAACAAAACTCGAATGTTTATACTACCAAAAGCCAAGCCAAAATATATAGTCAGTAGAAACCAAATTATATAGTGCTGTTCATATTCTTGCAGGCGTTGAAAAATTTCCTTGTGGGAATGTCTGCAAATAGTTGCTGAGATTATTTATCTTCTGAGGCACCTCCTTCCTTTTTAAAATTAGTAAGCAAAAATCCTAGAAGATTGAGCATATTCTTATGACTTTCACACACACATACCCCACCAAGCTAGCATTTTTACAAAGTATTTGGGAGCATATTTTGGTCTCAAGTTGTTCTTTTAACAATCTATTTTTAGTTAAAAAAAAAAAAAAATCCGGATAAGGAGTTGATCTTTTTCGTGGTGCAGCAATTGTCATTGCTGGAGAGGGAGTGGAGAGGCAAGAGCACATTCATTGCAAGGTTAGAGACAGAATATTTTTTAGGTTATTCTTAGAATATATTTGGAGAAAAGGAACGTAGCTCAACATTCCTGTTATTATTCCTTGCTTCTTTCTCAGCAAACTTGCAAGAAGAACTGTTGATGGAAAAGGAGCTCTGGCAGCCGTCCTTTCTCTGCTTTTTTCAATCTTACACCTGTTCCTAAGAAGGTTGATTCTTTTGAAATTGCACTGCAAGAGACAGGATCATTTAATCAAGCAATCCTTTAAATATCATACTGGGAAGTTCATTTTCCACTTTTCCAAGATGAGATTGGATTATTTTAACATATTCCTGTAATGAAACTGCTTTTAATTTTGGAATGCATGTAACCAAAATAATACAAACACGTTCTCCAAAGTACCTTCTAAAAAAGTAAGACGTGCTTGCCTCCCGGGGCTTGTGTCTCTCCTGTCCCTTCCCAGGGATTAAAGGGATGTGAGAACTTCAAAACTGGAATCTTCACTGCAGAAGCAGATTGCTTATATTTTTACCAAACAACTCCAAAAAACCTTGCTGTGCGCTGTGATAATACTGCATACCAGTACTAAAACTAAGCCACTGTTACTGAATCTTGACCACAGCAGGTCTCATTGCAACCACAATCCCTGTGCCATTGAGCAAGATGTGATGTTAAAGCACCTGTTTTTTGAAACCTATCCACAATCTTGTCTGTAGTATTCAGCCCACCAAGACAGCCCATATAATATGTATACAAAAGCATTCATATCTTATTAGACCCTGTTATCCAAGCTTTTGGGCCATGAAAAGTTCGCATTTACAGACCCAAGCACTACCCCCAACTATATCTGTCAACAAAAATGCAGCATAACTCATGACCAGCACCTGCCACTATTACAGCTTTGCTGGCCAGCGGTGATCTATTTAAAAAGTACTGTCAGCATTCCTATACTGAGCCCTCTTCTTAACTCTATCTTAAGGCTGACAGCCTTTCTTTGAACATCTGTATACGCTGCACTGCGCTGGGATTCCTGCCACACTACTTTTTACGTGTTGCTTTATTCTTGAGATCTGGTTTGTTATCTTTATAAAAGGTCTTATAAATAGGACAAAGAAATTGTAAAGCACAGACCTATTTTTATTTGAAGATTAAAACCTGGCTGTCTCACTTTGAACTGTGCTGAGTATATTTTTTTAGTACATATAATGTCAAAAAAAGAAGAAAAGTATCTTATGTCATGTGTATCCTTGGTGAAATCTGCTGATCAGAAATAGGGAAGACTGGTGTGTTCTTCTTGTAAAGGAAAGGAATAACGTAGTTCTCCAATGCCCATCAGTTCAGGGTTAAAAGGAAATGTTTCACAGGGGGGAAAAAAATTTTTTTTTTTTTTTAATGTCTTGCTTCATCTAGATGCTGTGCTGGCCTTTTTTTTTTTTTTCCTTTTCCTGAATAATTGCAGAGTCCCAAGGAAAATAAAGAGAAAAGGGATGATTCCAGATGCATAATAAACATTGTGCCATGGGACTATCTCCAATCTTTCAACCCAACCCTGTTTTTCTCACTGTTAAAGCACACATTTCTAAAAACTGGCTTCATTCTTATTTCACCAATTATCACTAAAAAGGAGAAGTAATCTGATCCACAAAATACCTATTTTTCCTCCTGAACTTCTACCCATCAGGGAATCCTTTTGTAAGTGTCCCAGACTCCAGGCATGGGATTAGCTCCAGAACAAAGGGGTAATCTACATATTCCTTAGCATATAAATCCATGCAGCCAAGCCAGGGAAGCACTGACAGGAGCTTTACCCTGAACCCTCTTTCCATTATTTCTCTCATGTCAGATATAATGACTGGGTGAGTGAAAACGCCACTAGTTCTGCACTGGAATAGCCAGCTGAATCACACACAGAGGTCGTATATGTGCTAGACTCAGCACATGGAGAAACAGCAAGACCACTCCTTGCAGAAGCAAACCACCATTTGCTCTGTTTAGCTGGAAGGTGAAGCCACATCACGCCACATCCCTTTTAAGGATGTACAAGTGGTAGGGCTGACGGAGAGCTGGCTTCTGACAGCTGGAACATCTGGGAGTTATGGAGACTGAAATGGCTCATGTTTAAAGTCACTAATGGTTGTTCCATCCCATAACATAAACATTATTCTGTAAACATATTTTTTTCTCTTTTGCAAGAATTAATTGTCTAGCAATTGCCCCATTTTTCTTCTTCCTTCCTTCCTTATTAGTACAGTAGTTTTCTTACAGAAGAGACAAAGATGAATATAAACTTCCCACCACGAAGGTAAGTTAGTCCTTATGCTGTGATAAACAAACATCAGTGAGTTCTGTTTCTCCTTGAGGTAATATCTTGTCTTGACTTCCATGAAGTTCACAGCTGACATTTCTTCCTGGAATATGACTTGCTGAGCTCAACATATTTATTGTCTTGTATGTTGCAGTCTTGGCTTCTGTGACACAAAGATATAAATTACTAAGCACAAAATAAATGTCTCTAATGGAGAACCTGTACACCTCAGAGGCCAAAACAAGACACTGCTTTCTACCCAACATGTGAAATATTTCAAACATATGAAGAAATATCATCTGGAATAGTAGACTTGGACAGCCAATGTAGTCAGCTGATGTGACCGCAAGAACAGGTATGGTACCTGGATTCACGCCCCCAGGGTGGGAGAGCTCAGTGAGCCTGGTGCCCAGACCAGCCAGAAGGCACCACACATCCAGCAGAGGAAGAGGCAAAGAGCTCACCTCTATACCACCTGCCTGGCAGACTGCTGAAGAGCCTGGCAAATGGGACAACAGCCTGGAAAGAGCACAAATGATAGTCTCATTAAGACTAGGTATTCCATGAAAGTGTTTTCATTTGGAAGAATCAGCATTTTCTACCAGAAAACCAGTCAGCTGGAACACCCCCAAACAGTTCCAGTATTCAGTCTAGTCATTCATGTTTTTTACCCATCTTCCAGCTAATTTGCTACAGCTAAGACAACATGTGGAGATTTGCCACCTCTGCAGGTAGCATCTCTTTGTGAAGTACACACAAACCAAAAAAACAGGATGTCTGTCAACAGCCAGTGTGGACTGTTTGTAATCATTTCTTGTCACTTATTAAACACAGGCTCCTAATCCAACCATTAGATATGGTTTTGTTTCTTGTAAAAGATTAACTTATTTTTCTCACCTCTTTCATTTTTAACTGATAAACATTTCACAAGTGACAGAATACTAAATAATTTTGCTTATCTGATTTTATCTATACCTCATCTTCTAAACATACTTTGAGACAGGGTAAAATTAGAAAGAGATGTGCTAAGTCCTTGGCACTTAAAATCTCTACTTTGGCTCAGCTGACAGCATTAACTGGATATGATTATTTATATAGCTATGTAAATGGTCATAGTACTATTTAACCAAATAAAGTATAAGGCCTGAGCCTAACAAAATCTTGTGCACATACAAGGTCCTTACTTGTAGACTTTTCGGTAAATGCTTTAAATCCTAATTGTGTGGTGGTCTGAGCAATAAGTAAAACCTACAAGGATGTATGAAATGCCCCAGTGGGTCAGAGCAATGCCTGATCTAGCCCAGTAGTCTGTCTCCAGTGGTGGCAGAAGCAGCTGAGTAGGGAGAGCACAAGAAAACAACTGCTTTTTTTCTCCATTCCCCTCACAGTTACTCAGCATTCACTACTGTTACGTCAGGGATATTAGAGGATCCTCATCCTTTTCAGCATCTATTTGTGGATCTGTTGTCCATGTTGTTTAACACCTTTTTGAACCCAGTGACTACCCCATTTCCACAGCCTCCTGTGCAAGATATTCAGATATCTCCAGATATTCACTACCTGCTGGCTGAAAACGTGCTTGCTTCTATTCTGTTTTAACTGGTCTCCTTACTACTTTTATCAAGTAACCCTCATTTCTAGTTTCATCCCTTTGATCATTGTAATTTTCCTTCTTTGCACTATCTCCTTGCTCCAGCTAGACAAGCCCAAAACCCCTGTCCTTTAGCATTCATTTAGAGACCTATTGCCCATGAACATCCCAGCCTGCTCTCATAGAGAACCAACAGCATGTGCCATAAGGCCCCATGCATCAAGAAACAAAATAACATGAAATACTCACCTTTGCTACATTTTTCAAATGGCTCTGGACATAATATTCCAAAAAGGGCGACAATTAAGCATCAAATGGTAGTTGCCTAGCAAAGCTTTTGTCTTACATCTTGAGAACTTGCAAAATTTCTTGAGGGCATCCACATTTAACTACTGACTGAAAACTGATTAGAAAAAAATGGATAAAGAAAACAGGAGCAAAAGTGATGTTATGGTATTTCACAAAATGTGTGCCTAGAAAATGGAGACTGTTCTGTGAGGTCGTGAAAGCTGATATTGTAGTAACTAAGGAACTAGCAGAGAAGAAGCTCAATTTATCCAGGAGCTGATAAAAAACAACCTGGTAATGACTGAGTAAAGGGTGACTGTGGCAAAGTAAACAACGCAAATGGATGTCTCTATCTAGAAACGATCTCGCCTCAAAATGGTTTCAGAAAAAGAATCGTTGGAGCTCTCAATCTCTCTCCCTAAAATTATCCTAAATTCCAAAGAGCACATAATGCTGTTATCACACTCTGAGGACATTCCAGTCAAAATTGAGCTCTGCTGTAGATGAGGATAATTTCATGTTCATTTGAGTCTGCTTCATGAAAAGTTTGTTTAAGAAACTTATCTATTTAAAGCCAGCAACTGGATTATGCAGGAAGCCCAACGTATTACGTCGATGGCTGAAAATATTCAAAGGTTACATGTAGCTGAAGAAAAATAAGTCCCTGAGCATGTAAACTCTTACTATTTAATGACAAAGAGGCATGAGACAAAACACAGAGAGTAAACGCTACTCCACTAAAAGGGGATAGACAATGCATCTGCATGATTTAGTACCCAGCTGCCTATGATTTAAAAATCTTGTGACACCAACTAAACTGATCTAAAAACCTCATCACATCCTCTTCACAGCAAGTGTTGTCCCTGTGTAGTCTTCCACACAGGCTCATATATCATTTGTAACATTAGTAATTAAGACATGATTGCTGTTTAATTTTATTTATCCAGTCCTCGGACCAGATACACACAGCTTATGCAGAGCAAAGTAGGTGAGGATAAATCTCAGTTATTGTGCAGGTTAGAGTAATCAACAGAGACACCCACAATTTCTCAACATACTTCATAGTTTCCCATTTTTCCCAGTGCATTTGCTGGCACAAAGGAAAACTAGGAGCTGCTTATTGATAGTTTCCTTACCTAGGAGAACCCACAGAGACAGAAAATTGCACTTAATCTACTTCATGGTACAACGTGGTCATGTCAATAGAGCAGATTAGGGAAAACTTGTCCAGTTTCTCGTTTCTTTACCCTTTGGGTAAATATTTATAAACAAACATGCTCTCAAACTTGAGCAACTGTAAAGGGTAATGACCTGCTGCTTGTAAAAGCTTAAACATTGGACCAGTATTGCCATTTCACTGAGTATTTGGAAAAAATAAGAGTTACAATCACAGCAGCACTGAATACACAGTTCTCAGAGTAGGAAGAAAATGTTAAAAGTAAAATAATAAAAATTAAAATATACAGAAAATAAAACCTTCAGCCTTGTCATTCAGAGGGCTACTTCCCAACTGCCTTTAAAGGGTTTGCTGAGCCTGAGGTTTTCATATACAGGAAGAAGGAAACCACTAGAAGACTTTTCTACAGAAGAAAAGGAGTTAGGTGTGCAGCCCCGGTGCACACCTGTCTGAAAATGAGATGGGTCCAAAGTGAGCTCCCATCCTTGAAGGGCTGGGGCTACCCAGCTCTCCCCTCCCATTGGCCTGAGGATGTCTCAGCCTGTGCAAGGGTATGAGCCAGCTGCAAGCAGAGAGAGATCTGCAGCGAGTGCAGTTGCAGGCCAAGTCACCTGCCAGTGTAAATCAGCACATCTTCGTGGGAGACTGGTCCTGTGCTGTTTCACACAAAATGCGATCTCATGTTGAGTGTTGTTTCAGGAGATGATAAATAGTGATCAGCACAGATGCGGAATGGCAAGTGCTGGCTTCTCACACCTTGATAAAATCTCTTCCCTTGCTGGGCATAAATGTGTTTGAATAAGCATTTGCAATACGTTAATACGCAGATTTTCAATCATGCCAGGGAAAATGGAGGCTTATAGAGAGCAAGGAATGACCCGTCCACTTCTAAAGGCTGCTTTACTCAGACGGGGTCCAGCCAGACTTACAGTGGCTTCTCCTGTGCTGCCAGTTGGGTGGATATCAGCCAGATCCAGCTGGAAAGTCACACTGCCATGCCTGCATGAGGCTGCGCTCTGGCTGAGAAACGCTGTTTTTCAGTACTACAAACATCACAGTAACACAGCTCCACTGCCAAGCCCAAACTACAGGCAGATCCACCACAGGCCTAACTGCACCTGTTCAAGCAGACTTTTCCTATCTAGTTTCTCTAGCTCAGAAAGGACTCACTGTAATAATGTCAGACATATGTTCATTCAAACTTAACAAGCAAGTACACAGGCAAGGAAAGAGAAGTCTTATTAGATTCCTCTCCCTCCTCCTGCCACAGTTTTCTGGCAGGAAACCACCTTCTTGATTCACTGTCATCTCAACAGTGGCTGGGGACTATTTGGTCACATTTGAGCTCACTCAGAAGGATTTAATGACCAGCAAGACACGCAATGGTAAGTCATGTATCCTGCAACAGCTATGATATGTAAAAAAAAAAAAAAA
>VXBO01009603.1:24334-34696 GCA_013400135.1 Rhinoptilus africanus
AAAAAAGAACAGGACAAGAACTACAATAACTACAATATTTGCAAGCAACTTATCAGCTTGCAATCTGTTAACAGACTGGATTCTTAACAGTTCTGCCACTTAAACTTGATAAACCATATTTACACAGATGAATAAAAACACCTCCCAACAATAGAAAATATACTAATCACAAAATGGGAGAAATGATGATTAAAACCTGGGTAGTCCAAAACAAATAAAAGGGGGGTGGAGGGTGGTGTTAGAGACAGGAAAAATATCAGAACTTGAGCAAAAAGCAACAAATTTTTCTGATGATGGGCCATAGATAATTACTTAGAGGTTCAGTAGATAAGAGCTGATCTCTGCCCTTCTGAGCCTGTCATCAGCTTCCACAAGGCGTAGAATGAATGCAGATGAAATATATGTCTGACTTCAGACTTCTAGATTCCTTTTGTTTTTTTCCCCAAAAATAGTACTGTGTCCATGAGGGAGAAAAAAAAAAGGAGGGAGAGGGATGTAGTAATATAAAAAGCTGTTGATTACTTAGCTGTAATCGTAACTGAAAATACAGCCCATCAGAAGAGAAAATGAGCTAGCTAGTAATGCCATTATAAATGTAAATGCAAACTGTCAAAGAAAACAAAAGTAGGTCAGTTGTTTTGGGTTGTAACAAAATAGCCTTTTGTTTCTGTTCCCCATTTGCTGGTTTTAACAGATGCAAATTAAGGAATATGGGGCAGACAGAAGATTTCTTAAAAATTATTCAAAGTAGTAGGCCTGTATGATGTGTACAGAGTAGTTGTGTAATACCCCCCAGAAAACAGTAACTACAGCAGAGGAAACCACCACATCCTTCTTGACTCTCCAGTTACTTGCAAACCACCTACATAGAGACTGTGAATGCAAAAATATCCTCTTGTCTCGAGCAGATTTTCACATGTTGATTCTGCACTCAGTTCCAAAGTCCACCCCTTCTCTCCTAAATATGTAAGGAAAACACAAATAAGATGCATTCTGTATATAAAGGGAAGTCAAGAAAACCAGATATAATGAACGTATATTTTAACATTTCAGGTCTTTATGTTGCAGGCCATGAATGAAGTCAGCTAGGCAAAGTAGTGACTGAAACCATGTTCTTACCACTTACCAGCAACAACAGAAGTATGGTACTAAGAAACTGCTGCCAAATGTTATGTCAGCATCAGTCATTAATGACAGCAATACAAAAAATCACCTAATTATTAAACACAATGATAACAAAGTTAATATTCAATTTACCCAGTATTTTCTGCACATCTACACTCACTTTTTTTCATATTTTGAAATACACATTTAAAAATAGTTGAGAGATTACAGGTCTGATTACAAATATACCTTAATTCACCCCTGAGAGCTGGCACTTAAACATGAAGCACGTTAGGAACCAGGGAGATTAAGCATGTTCATTTTTGTTTGACTTGCTATTCTCGCCATACACACAAGCTCTGAATTTCTCAGTAAACACTATCATTTTCTCTATGTGTATCAAGACATCGCCCTCATATTTGCTGCGCACATTCCCCCTTCAGCTCAGGTTAATAGAAAAGTGCACAGATCGCCTAACCACAATAGTTTGCCACTATTAAAGCAGCTTCCACAAAACCGAGTGGCAAAAAGTCACCAGCAGCATTGGGGACCCTCTCTGCTGTTGAGTTCCATCATTGGTCCAGCCTTGGAGTCGTCACAGGAATTTTGGCATTTCAGACTCAAGCATCTCTTGTGATTTTTTTAATTGTCTGATCTTCTTTCCCATCAGAGTAAACACAGTACCTTGAATAAACTTGGGCTACTTCTTAAGTGACATGGAAAGAATGAGAAAATAATGGTCATTTAATCTGAGTGTCTTCGAACCAACACTTAATTGAATAATGCTGGAAAATCCACCTCTGTCCAATTTAGAAGCTGAAGTCCTGGGAGTTTTTAGTGGCTATTCTTTCTTCCATAGCCTAATGTACTTGTACAATTGCTCTAATTTGGCTTTTAGGCATATATGATATTTTAAAATTAAATCTCTTTTTAGAATTAACAGCTCCTGTTACTCCTGCAGTGCACTCTTCAGAGGATTGTCCACATATGTGAAATTAATCTCTCTTAACTGCTTACTGTATGTGGAGTATTTGTCTGAAATAAAGGAAATACACTATGCAAAGAAGGAATAATGCCATAATACATGGAAGAGATTGCCCTTGCTTCTTCTGTAGGCAAAGCAAGCGGATGGTAATCAATACAGTGGGCATTACTTATTGAGCACATATTGGTACACAGCAGGGAGTAATTTCATCAAGATAATTTTTGTTCTTCTTTCTATTCCTTCTTGTAATTTACCTATGCTTCCTATGATTCCTGATATGTTCAAGTATATCCCAGAGAGTTGATCTAAGCCAACTTGTCCCTTGATTTCTTTCTAAGTTCCAGACTTGCCAGGAATGTTGTCTCAGTCTTCAAATAACAGTTTTTGTTGGAAAGCTACCAAAAACCCAAACTTATTTAAAGCAAAGAGATTAACTAAACAACTTGATTTTAAAAAAATAAAAATCCACAGCAACCAAACACTAGTTTTATGTTAGCTGTACAACAAGTTCAGCATTTCAGAACTTTAACTGTAGCTCTCATGTCACACCTCAGAACAACACATATCAGAAAAAATACTGATTGTTTAGAAAGTGCCACACAGTCAGTTTAATTTTTAGAAGAGTTTGGTGTTAAGAAAAGCTTACTAAAAGGATGAGTTAAAATCACAGCTGACATCACAGAGAACACACATGATAAGCCGCAGCAGTTCATCTCTAAAATGAAGAAACAAGCCAGGAGATAAATGCTGACTGGCAAGGTGGCACTTCAGAAAAGCGAAGGACTCAGGCAACATTTGACCACTTGTGTGAACTGGGGAGACATGTTCCTGTTCTGCCTCCCTGTTCCTCTAGATGCATGCTGGAAGATCACTCTCTTCCCAGGACTTAATTACTGTCTTTCATCCTAGCTTGATGACAGTAAGAGTCAGGATTTATGGTGTCTTTTGAGGTTCCAAATGAGCTGACCAGCATCCTTGGGTGGCTCCGCAGCTTGCCACCATTTCTAGATCTTTACCAAACTTGGAGACAAGACTCTGTTCACAGACATATCCAACTCTCTACTTTGACACCTCTGATTAATCTATACCATCCTTTAAGAACTGGCCTGATTTCATTTTTTTATTTTAATTATCTGTTTGGTACATTTTAGTATTTTTAGTCAGTGAAGAATTTTTAAATTTTTGTTGGTTCTTTTGTTAATTAAGGCTTCTTGCTCTCATTTCTCAATGATGTTTAAGCAATCCTTGAGGAGTATCTTCTTGCGAGCAGAAAAACACTAAGTACATTAATGTAGTCGTCTCATCACAGCTCCTAACTGAAGGCCACAGCCTTCCACACAGTGTGGAACCAACTACGCTCTATTTAAAATAGAGCTTGCCAAAACATAGTCAATGAGTTATATGCAGCCTCATAGACTTCTAAGTACAACCCATGGTAATGTACAGTCCTGCACTGCCATTTCCTAGCACTGTAAACATCCCAGAAAATGTTTCTTTAATGCAGAATTACCTGTCACTGTTGTCTGCCAGGACAGTAACTGCTCTGAGTAGGTCAAACACTGGAATAACAGCAGAGCATGTCTCTCCTAATTTCTGTGGCCTTCTACCTGTTTCACATATGTTTAAATACAAGAAGTGACATTATTGTTCTAGTCACATATTTTAGAAGTTTGGACTGTTATTTTCCACATGGAATGATTCACCTAAAGTCAGCAATGAATTGCTTTGCTCTGAAGACCTGTTTGAATGCTGAACTAACAGCTGATGAGAAAAATGTTCTAAGGGAACAATGTACCTGCCTACAACCAATACACTTGGAGGACTAAGACATTATTTTGTAACACTTGGTATTAAGGGAATAACTAATCTGTCAAGCTACTTGGCTACATCTCTCTCCCAGGCTACCTGCAAGACAGTCTGCTCTTTCAGTCCAATCCTGGCTACGGTCTGACCTCTTCAGTGTACTCCTTAACCAGCCAGGAAGGAATTTCCACAGTTTGATGAAGGCAGACAAGTATCACCCTATCGCTCATTTATGTCCCAGCCTTCACTCTGGGAGTAGATCAAGGTGCCACTGGATAAATACGCGATTACTAATATTGCAAAGGAAACTCCCATTCTGGCCTTTTCTAACTCCAGAGAGCTTAACTTTACAAACTTTGCAATATTTTTTGTCAATATGATAAGTATTAAGGTTATAAGGCTGCCTTTGCTCAGATGGAATGGCCTCTAACTTTAATAAGTGGATTTGCGCAGATACTACTTTCTCTCCTCTCCTTTACTATGCATCCTTTACCACATCTGAAAGACATTCATTATCTTTCTACTTTTCACAGAAAAGCCTATACTGCAACACTGAAAGTGATAAAAACAAATTACCACCCTAACATATTTTTAAGAAAATGAAAACATTTCCACTGACAAATTTGATATTTTGCTAGTATTCATTTCCCACTAATAAAGTCTAATTAAACTTCTGCTAGTCCCACCCAACATGGAGATCAGGTTGTTCCAATAAATGGTTTTGTTTAAACTTTACTGCCCATCATGAAATAGGAAAGACTGGCATTTTATCTCCATTTCAAAGGAAATGTTTATTTTCAAAAATCTGAAAATTTTAGGTAGTGCGAAAACTTTTATACTCCTCTGTAATCTTCATCTTTCTCACTGTTGTGCTCCTGACAGAATTCACCTGTAGGAGTTGTAAAAGAGATTGGTTTTGTGAGCCACGGAGACTTTCTAGATCAACATCTGACTAATACCATTTAGGCATTTAGAGAGAGTTTCATTAACATGGAATAACGAGTCACCCAAAGGACTGCATGTTGACTGTGTTACATGCAGATAATATGATAAAGATGGTGCCCACATCCAGATTTAACAAACATATTTCATTGTTTAATGTCCCTCTGCATACCTGGGTTAACAAATATAGCTTTTGGGAGGGGAAACAAAATAGACTGCAGTTTGAACAGAACATGGAGGCAGTGTTCTGTATCACCTAATTAACCTCAAACAAGATTAATCAGATCTCTTTACCCGAGATGGTGTAACCCGGCCAGTATCTGCTAAGAAAATGTCATTGTTCAAAATACATTGCTTCTTGCTAAGCTGTTTGCTTTCTGTATTGACAAAAGACATAAGGAATATGAGAATGTCCTGTCCTTTAAAATGCAGACTATATTAACGGGTATCCTTTCAGCTTGTCTTTGCAGAAGGGATAAAGCAGATCTTGCATGAGCGGGACAGTTATCCCAGGGTCCTGAGGGAACCTGCTGTTCTGACTCACACCCGCCGTTATTGAGTATCTCCCCTTTAAAAGCGAACATTTCCAAACGTCCACAGGTAGAGGTGGAATCGATATCAACTGCTCAATGCCTAGATTCATATTCTTTTAACAGTGTCACTATAACAGAGATGTAGACATCCACAAACAGCAACACTGCAAATAGACATATAGTTTCAGTTTATCCACTTTTTGATATATTTCAGCTCTATTTTTAGAACTTCCATAAACCAATGCGGGTGTTTACATAAAACAAGGTGGCTGAGAGCTGGGAATGATGAGCTCTGCCTGGTTTATACCTTGCATAGAGGATTCGGCTGTTAAGTGAAACAAGATCCATTTGTAATGAGATATATTTTATTTTCTATTTATCAAAGACTGAACATTTAATTGGTCCAGTCTTAGTGTTAATCTGCAGCAGTGCTAAATTTAGATCCAGATATGGCTTCTTATGATTTGCATGTTTTCATAGGGGAAGCACAACAGCCAGTCAGGTACAGCCTGCAGGGCCGAAGGCAGAGAATGCAACAGCTTAACCTCAACAAGCCTCAAGCAATTTAAAAAAAAACAACACAAAAGCCCAAAAAACAACACCCACACACACTACATGCCATTGAAATTCTAAAAGGGACAGAAAGGTAGAATGCAATGAATGGAATTAGAATCAGGCCAAGGCTTCGAGTAAACATCTGCACTTACACAAAAAATATCAGAAAGAGTGGCAATTATAATACTCATCTAGAAAATTGTGCCCTACTATACATACCACGCATGATTGCTATTATTTAACAATGCACAGCATAGAAGCACATCGCTTCCATCCACAGCTGGGCTCTTTTGTGCAAATACCTATCAGTCCCCTGTGCCTCAGAGGAGACACAGGCTAAAAGAGAGGTAAGAACAGAGGCTCCGTTGATGTTATTATAAGTGGCATGGTGGCGTTCTTTACTGATCTCCTGTTCTGATGCTCACATGAACCATCCCACAGACACAGCACCAGGACTGTACAGCTGTAAATTAAAAAAGAACACTGTAAAAATAGAGGAAAGTGCACCTGTGCAATTTGCAATGTGTATCACAAAACAAAAAGATATAGCTCAACATCTTATTCCTTCTTTTGAATATGATTTTTCAGCTAGTCAAAGACAACAAGGGTTCTATAAAGCATCCCTCAAATAACTCTAAAGCTTGGTTTGAACTACCATGCAAAAGCAGACTCTCATCTCTTGGCTTTAGGAAATGCAGGTATAAAGTCTCTGGAACCATTTTTCATGTGTTCTTTCCAACCATCCAAGTATTCTCTATAAAAATTAAAAACAGGGACTGGCATTTCAGAAAATGCAGACACACAGATTTAAGTACTATGCAGTGAGAGCAACTACTCACTAGGGACTTGGAAGAGTTCAGCACAGCTATTGCAACACATGATGTAACCAAGCTGGAAAAAACCTCATCTTCCATCCTGGCTGTTTATTGCATATGTTACAGTCCTCTGTACATCCAGCCATCACTGATGCTCATAGGAATCATATACACAGAAAAAGAACAGAACATTCTCAAGAAAGCTTCTGCAAAGAGAAGTGTGATCTCCAGGGTGAGGGCTTGTGTCATTAAATGTCTGACATCATATTTCACTGCAGGCAATAGCAAAATTCTCACCGACTTCAATAGCAAAGTTTGGGCTATAGACTGCCCCCCCCACACACCAATTTCCATTGGCCTTGCTCCTTGACAATGACATTAGTGTTACAGAAATAGACTGAAGCTTTAAGAAACATGTAAAGGAAAATAATTTTTGCTGTTTGTATTTGTCCTCAGCTACCAAAAGCTTCACAGTTTTGAAAGAGTGGAGGCTAGCTTACACACAGACAAATCCAGAGAGCTGGTTGCGATACTGGTTTGAGCCAGACAGGCAGGTTGCCCACCCTACAGCCCTGTTCCCAACAAGAGGCATCCTGACATGGAGGCGCCTGTTTTTCAGCAGTGTTATGCACTGTGCTATGACAACACACCTGAACTTGCAATGTAATTGCAATCCAGGGCTTTTCCGGAAAGTGGTAATATTTAATTTTCCTGAAATTTTCAAAACGATGTTGCAAGACGGTGTAGGATAAGGATGAGATGCCAAGTCTCTCTTTGCCAAGTAAGTGCATGGCAGCACCTGTGTGAAACAAGACCTACCTTCAGGAAGGCGAGCTAACGAACAGAGCCATTTTGCCATCCTTGCTTTGAAAAACTAGAAATTGGTACAGGAAACTAATAGTTAGGTTTGGTGTATCTAAAATGGCTCAGGGAGCCCAAATGCTCTTCCAGGCAGTGCCTGGCAGTGCAGCTGGCTGGGACTGCACATCTACAGCTCCTGGGGGAGGTGTCCCCCTCCCAGAAGCATCTCCCCTATCCCAGGCCTGGATGGGTCATTGTACAGTACACTGATGACATAGTTTGAGGTGAGATGTTTTTGTTCTGTTGTTTTTTTAAACACAAATGGAAAATATCTTTTATCATGAAGATGTGTGATTGACCTGCTGGCAAACGTTAGCATCGTAGCCACAAAACACACTGCATAGCATGATGAAGCGAGAAAGTATTTTGTAAAGTTTCTCTTTGACTGAAAAGACAGTGATATCCAGGCTTTAAAAATATAATAAAAATGTAAATTAAAAATATACCTTAATGCAGGCAATAAAATTCAATTTTAATATAAATAACTTTTAAACCTAAGGTTACAGTAAGTATATAAATATATATATATAAATAAAAGTATATGAGACCATCTAACTTCACAATTCCACCTGTAACACTGTTTTTTACACTGTTCAAAGATATTACAAATGTTATAATCATCTTACTTGATTGGCACTTCCATTTTTATGAGTATCTGACAGAAGCAATTAAAAAGTTCAAAATAAAAAGTATCAGCCAAATATGCGATTCATGCTGCAACTTTCCATATGCTGACTACTGCCAGCTTTATGACCTGGCAGATACTGGGAATATCCTGGCAAGTCTCCTCCGGGACCAGCAAGAAAACATTTTGTCAGGCTTCAAACATCAGCAGGACCTCTAGTGTGCTACAGGTAAATTCTTAACCAAACTCTACTGTAGGTTACAAGCCTCTGAAGTTTTCCAGTTCCCACTATTCTTGGGCACATTTTTTCCCAATCAACTCTGAGAATCAAGGTGAAAAAACCTTGAAACCAGCATCAAAAAGGAAGAAATCTCCTACAAGACAGGTGGAAGGTGAGAATGTGCTGTTCCCCTTGCACAGCATTTGATCCTTTACAGAGGCTCTACTGTGGGTAAGGCCCAGGGCTGAGTTTCCATCTGTTACTCCCAGGAGAGGCAGCCCGGCCCCCCTCAGCCATGAGGCTGCGTGCTTGGAGTTTCGCACGTGCAGAGAGTGTTCCCATCCTCGCCCATGTTACAGGCTGTTCAGCAGCTCCTGGCAAGCTCCTGCCCAAATCACTCACAGCTGCGCAGCTTGCCTGACCCTGGCACTCAAAGCCAGTGACGATGGAAGCTCCTGGAAGGGGGTCAGCACAGCTCCATCCATCACCCAGGCACTGCCTGTCCTGGTCTTTTCTTTGGCAAGTTCCCTCCCTGTAAATTTTCTGGAACTGCTGCCTTTACAGCACTTAGAGCCTTACCTCTGTTAGTGTTTCCACATTTCCTCCCTCACATGGTAATACCCTCACAATAATTTCCCATTAAAAACTGTAAATTCTATATAGAAGACTAAGAGCTACCTGTTGCAAAAATCATTTAAAAGGATTTGGTAAAATTTAGAGCATGGAACTTTATTTTCTGATCAGACGATCAGTACATACCGCAAAGGACTTACAATAACAACACTGAAAAGCATCCTTGTTTAAGTGCTTTCACAAACTAAATGGTATTCATTTTCTCCATGCATCTCATTTAAACCAAAATGCCTTTGCGCAGCTTTGTGCACATTCAGCAAGGAGAGAGGTTGCAAGACTACAGTGACTACCTAAAAGGATCAGACATTAGATGCTACACAATTGTGTTGAAGTCAGCCAGTGTTTTGGGAATCAAGCAGTCTCTCTGAACACTGCTTTTTACAGCAGAAAAATACACGCTGTAAAGTACTGTGGAAAGGAAGACACATGCACAGAAAAGCAGGGTAGGTTAAAAAGAAACTCACGTGCCTCCTAAATCCAAATACTTTGGACATGTTACCCTTCAGCTGTACGCTGATGAGAAGGACCACATGGCCTTTTCAACAAGCTGACGTTATGACAATTTCAGCTTCGTGTACTGGGAGTAATTTACACAATTCACTGGTAGGTGACAACACTACACAGAGATAAAACACATGTGCAACAGCTCACAGAAGTGACGAATAGCCTGGGCTACCAGAGAGGTGGACACCAAAAATACCATGTACTCAAATTGATGGGTAATTAATTTTTTGAAGAAACCTGGCTAAGTCCTTCCTTACCTTGTTGTGTACTGGACACACTCAAAAGCCTGTTCTTTCCTTTGAAAAAATATCTGCAGAAATGCAGGTTTTTGATTGATAGAACAGAAAGTGCAACTACCTCTCTGCCAGCGCTGCAGGGACGGGCACCTTTCCCTAGGGATATCAGTGCCACTGGCTAAAAGCTTTCCAAGAAGGCAACTAGTAAGGGCAACTTGAGAAAGGGAGGAAAGGAAAAAAAAAAAAAGAAAAAGGAGGGGGACAAAAGAAAGGAAAAACAAAATAAAGGAAAAAAGAGACGTAACCCTGAGAGCAGGCGAAGCTTTTCCTCACCGGCTCACCCGCGCCCGCGCGGCCCCGGCATCGCCGCCCCTCCCGCCGCCGGGGGCGCGAGGCGGGGCCGGTGGGCGGGGCGTGTTGGCCCCGCCCCCGCAGAGCTCTATAAGGCCGGGCGGCGGCGGGGCAGCGCGCGCGGGGTGGGTGCGATGCGGCACGCGCTGTTGCTGGCGCTGCGGCGGGGCGGCGCGCGGATGGAGCGGGGCGGCC
>VXBO01009603.1:34701-87497 GCA_013400135.1 Rhinoptilus africanus
GATGGAGCGGGGCGGCCGCGGCGAGGCGGAGGAGGCGAAGGGCGGGATGAAGAGGACGATGTGAGTGTCCCATCCCCCGCCTTGGCCGGGGCGGAGCGCGGGCTCCTCCAGGGAGCGGCATCCAGCCGCGGAGCCGGGACTGGAGCTGGGAGGAGAAAGCGGGCTGCAGGGCTAGGATCAGTGGGAGCAGAGTGGCTTGACCACCTTGGCTACCTGCAGTTGTACCTTGGCTAGCGCTGGTCACTGGCTAGCGAGCACATCTGTTGACAGAAGCGGAGGGAAGATCGTTTTCTTGCCCTCGGACAGATGCTCAGGGTGGCTAACTGAAAAAGCAACATCAGGAAAACTTTTGCAGCTTTTGCCAGGAAGAGGGCTGGTGTCTAAAGCTTTTTGAGTTGTCATTTTTTAACGTGCATCATCTTCATTTTTCCAGCATTAAAGATTGGAAAATGAGACTGAGCTACTTCCTACAGAACTCTTCCAATTCCAATAAAATGAAATCTAAGAAAGTGGGGAAACACTGCACCTACTTCAGGTAAGTTATGAAAAAGAGACTTTGTTTAAATAACTCAACTGTTCTACAAAAGCAGTAAAGCTTGAGCAATGGAGTTTAATGTTCCCCATCTCTTGATGCAGACCGTCCCCTGAAGAAGCCCAGCTGTGGTCAGAAGCCTTTGATGAACTTCTTGCTAATAAATGTAAGTTTGTATTCAAAAAGTAACATTCAAGAGCAAAGAGAAGGTGAAGTTTATATGTCTGTAAGAGTTTGCTTCCTTGCATGTCAGCATTGTACCTTTCTCATGTAAATAGCTTTGATTCTGGTCTTGAAAGTTAAATGCTTTAAACTGTTTAAAGCCAAAATTCATAGAAGTGCTCTTTAAAAAATTGCAAAATAACAATAAAACATCAAGAACACTTTATTGTAGTGTATTTTTTTCTGTAATGCTTGTAGTTAAAACCATACCTATCACCTTGGCTTTGCCAGGTGTGAAAAGAGCGTTTGTTCCCTGAGTGCACTGTTTAACCAAGACAAATAACTTGGGAAGGATTCTGCAACATAGAAGTTCAGTGATCTTGGAATTTTGCTCTAGGTCGACATGGAAAAGCACTCGAGAGCAGAGCAAAAAGACTAAGAAATACTACCATTTGCTCTTTGAACTTGAGTGATCCTTTCCACTGCAAAAAAAATACTCCAGAGGCTTGTGGCAGAGTCAAATATTTACTCCACTGTAAAGGTTAACACAGGAGATCCCATCTAGAGAGTGGGAGTTTTAATATCTCTGCAGGCATCACAAAAGGGAATATATAGACAGAAATTACTCATTTTTTTGTGTTTACCTAGAAAATGACTAACTCAAAGTAAAGCCTGTCAATTTTTTATTGCATGATATTCCTGAAAGAACCAGACTAGAACAACAGCAAAATGTTTTGCGAGAAATAGATATGACCAAGGGTGAATTCAAGACTCCTGAAATAGTTAATTGATCTGTATTTTTTTTCCTTCCCTAGATGGTCTTGCTGCTTTCCGAGCTTTTCTGAAGTCTGAATTCTGTGAAGAGAACATCGAGTTCTGGTTGGCCTGTGAGGACTTCAAGAAAACCAAATCACCCCAGAAGCTGACATCGAAGGCAAAAAAAATCTACAGTGACTTCATTGAAAAGGAAGCTCCTAAAGAGGTAAAGAAAACCTCTTTAATCATAAGTGTCCTGTTCTATGAGATCTTAAAGCCCTTCTTTACTTCTCTGAACTAATTAAGATACAAATGAAATCTTTAAGATACTGCATTGTACGTACCCCACTGTTAGTATCTCTGCCTGAACCTAACTCCCTCCCTAACTGCCTTTTCCCTGAGCTGGAAAATGGCACAAGCAGTGTTTCACAGGTTTTCCATCTTAACTGGGAAAAGTCAACAGCCACACTTAACACCTGTAACATCTTTGATTTTAGCACTGAAAGACACTATATCTGATTTAATCTGGATTTTCTATAAAGGAAGAATTTTCCTGAAGAAAACTTTATTAATCTGATCCTGTAGTTGTAGGATCTTCCCTATTTTACCTCTTCAGAAATCTTATGAGGTATGCAGTCCTCAGGAGTAAATGTCCTTTTTTTTTTTTTGTATTTCAGATAAACATAGACTTCCAAACAAAGAACACGATTGCACAGAATATTCAAGAAGCCACACATACCTGCTTCAGTGCAGCACAGAAGAGAGTTTACAGCTTAATGGAGAATAACTCGTACCCACGGTTTTTGGAATCTGAATTCTATCAGGAGCTGTGCAAGAAGACACCCAACACTAGAGCAGCCCAGGGGACATGACTGGTGGAGAAGAGCGAGAAGAAGCCTCTCAGCTAGTGAGGAAAAAAGCCACAGCTCATGGTGTTGTCCTGACCTGAAAGACTGAGATACTGGGTGCTCAGTCTGTTTGCTGTGGTGCAAGGACAAGTAGTACTGACTTTGGTGCAAAGCTGATAGCGAAGAGTGATGCTGTTGGAGGACATTCAGAGGGGATTGCAGAAGTGCACCAGCCAGCTGCTGGCAATGTGCTTCTCTGCAGGTGTTGCAGTGAGGGGTGATTCCATGCATTAGACCCAAGTGCATGGTGTAAGAGTCCTCCTGCGACACCTGGGGTAGCAACGCAGCAGAGCTGCGTAAACAGAAGCTGCTCTGTACAGTTGCACAGTGCTGACAACTTGAGTAATTGGTTGTGTATTTATTTTTGCTAAATGTCAACAAGCATTGCCATCCTCAGCCACTCCCTGTGTTCTGTAAACTGCCTCTAGCTGCAAAGAGATGTGTTAAGTTTCTGTGCAACTTCCAGGTGGAAACAGTACTGTGCAGTGTGAAGCCAGGAAGGGATATAACTCTGTTCCCAGAGGAACAGGTTCTGCAACTAAAGTATGCAGGGCTGGGTTATGTCAGTGCAGCTGAAGGAAAGATTTGGCCAAAGTGAACAGCAGCTATATAGTATTATATTTATATATGGATTATGATTGTGTTGAATGCTGTAATAATGTCATAATTTTGTCTTGAGAGTAGCAAGCTTCAGTGAAGCTTCTTATTGTTTTTAATAAACTATTTTGATACAAAGCTGCTTTTGTTGCTTAGCTTGGTTTGTCCACACAGAGATACACCATCTGGCACTAAACTCCGGGGTAGTGGGATTGCATGTTCTGGGTGTGATCTTAATAGAGCTAACTTTATGGCAGTTAGTTCTGACAGACAAGTGTTTTGTTTGGTGGGGGTTTTTTTAGCAGAATAAAAATTCTCAGAGCTTGAAAGCTTAACGGCTCACACCCTCTGTCTTAACCTTCCCTATGAAACCAATCTCGGATACAGTGCCATGGCACACGTATGGTTAGGTATGACAACAGATGAACTAGAAAGATGCAGCAGTATTGCTGCTGGAGATCACAGGAATTTGGAATACAGGCACCAGCCCTACAGCAGTAACAGGCCTCTGCTTTAAAAGGGGGCTTAGGAGGCCCTTAGTCTCAGATTGTAAAAACCTATAGAATAAATACAGGTAATATTACAATAAAAGCACTTAACTCTGTGCTAGGTGAGTGCTTCTTAGGGAGAAAGTTAATGGTCATCACAATTCCATGCCATTTTTTCTAGCTGACAGCATCTAGAAGCAGGATTTCCAAAACAGTCTCACAGTTGTAAACACTGATTTGTTAGTTTTGTGACTTGTCTGAACTCAAGCTCTGTTGAGGTCCTGGCTCCAGCTATTTTGATTCTACTCCTCAGGTCACAGCTTTACTTGCTTACATATTTAGTTCTCATATAGCCATAGCAGTCACTTCCATAACAGTCCGCTTCTCTAAGCATCAAGAATATTTTCCATTAGGGACAGGATTTTCCATTTCAATGACACATCCAAAAATTGTTCAAAAGCAACTACTTCATCCATGTATACACATATTGCAGGATATATAGCAGTGTATGTATACATACAGAGATATGTATATCTATTATACTGCCTCTACACCTGGAAAGACAGATTTGGTACAGCCCCCACTTTGATATAGCCCCATTTCTGGGTCTATGAGAGCTGGCTGTCATACAACTGATCAGCAAACTTTGCTAAGTCCTCATAAAACATGCACAAGAAAAAAATCGGCCCAGTAATTTACTGCAACAAAGAAAGTTTTTCTTCCTAACCAAGAAAACCAGATTTGGGCTGATGATTGCTTTTATAATCTAAGAAAATAATTTGAAGATCATAAAAATAGCCAGAACTATACCTATTAATGACTCAGAACCAGGGCAGGAATAATTCCATGAAGCTTCATTGCCTTCAGTGAAGCTGCATTAATCAGTGCCAATTTGGAAGGTGGTAATTAACCACTACTAGTATCTGGTTTCAGGGAAAGAAACATTTCTCATTTCAGCAGGTGCCAGAACTACTTATAGCACTGTATGTAGTTCAGAGAGGAAATTAGGTGGGGCTGTTAGGCAGGGCACTGCCTGAGGGATACTTTTCTATATTTTTAGGATTTGAATCATGAACGTTGGTCTTTGGGAAGTCTGTGCAGGCAGATCCATGCCTTCCGCAGAGTGTGCCACCAAGGTAGCACATGAACCAAGCCATGCCAAGTCCCTGGCATAGTCTGTCTGCTGTGTCTGAGAGCCCTGGCTTCAGGGCTAAGCTTTGCAGCAAAATTTTGGTGTATCAGTAGAGAAAAAAATAATTTATAATAATATTAAAGAAAACCTTATTTTTAGTACATATCTGTGCATGCAACATTCCACCAGATTATTACTTTTCCAGTTTTTGATGAGCCTTGTCTTCCCAACTCCCAAGCTTCACCAGAAAAAAAGGGCACTACAAGCACATTGGGAGTGCTGCAACGCCTGAAACATTGCTATGAATATTTCCTGGAGAAATATAAAACCACCAATTGCTATAAGAGCAATAGAGAGGAAAAAAAAAGCAAGAGCTTTAAGAGCAAATTTTTACTGGTTCCATACTCTGGGCAGACTTATAGCTGCAGTTAAAATCAGTGCTCTGCTATCAGTATCCAATACCAAAAAAAAATAAACTGATCATTCCTCCACAGCCTGGCTGAACATTTCACCCTCCTGCCCCGGTCCCACTGGGCTGCACACAGCCAAACTCACCACAACAGCAGAGAAAAGACCAGTCTGGGAATGGCAAAGGGAGAGCAGCAGAACTAGAGTCCCACAGGCCAAGGTGAGGGTGCTGCTAAGCAGCTGGCCAGAGCACGGTCCTTTTTTCAGCTTCCATCTGGCTATAGAACTGCCCCAGCCCATATCTGTGTTGGCAACCACCTGGGCAGGAGAAAAAGGAGAAGGCATCCCAGTGTGTAACTATTGTCCAGGACCTGAACACAGGTCCTGAACGAGTCTGTAAACAAGATTAGTATTTTTAGAGCAAGGACTTGCTGCAAAAAGCTGAGGACAGTGAAACATGGACATCTCCAAAGGGCAGTGGGTAGGACAGCATCCCAGCTCTGCTGGTACAGCCTCCTGCCACACAGCAAGTCCTGTCTGACCCCAAGAAAGTCAATGCCAGTTCATGCACTGCTAACATAACTAATGTTGGCATGTAGAGTCTAGGCATCTAGAATGGCTGAAAAACACCAGCAAATCTTCAATAAAGGCAACTTTTAACTTCTCACGCATCACTGGTTTTAAACCAGTCTTGCAATATCTGGTGCTTTTCTTATCTGCTAGAGGCAAGTGAATCCCCTGCTTTCATATTACAAAATACGCATTTCTCATCCTTATGATTATGAAGAAAATTATGAAGTCACAACCAGAGTATCCCTAGTAATTCCCCAAACCAGAACTTAACACAAAGATTACGCAGTCATTAAAAAAAAAAGTTCTAATTTTCTACACCAATCTCATGATTTTTGGAAACTAGGTCATGAGTTTCAACTGTCTGGATCCAGCAACAGATTGGGGTTTTTAAGTGCTTGTGCTGACGCTGCGGCATAGGACAATCTGATAGAGAGTCCTCCATGCTATCAAGAAGACAGCATGTAAAGTAATCTCCTACAATAAGACACCAAAGCAGCTGACCCTTTGTAAGTGCCCTCTGGCCCAAAGTCTGGAAAGGACCTCCGAGAACAGGGTGAGCTCACTAGCAATGCTAATTCACCACCCAGTCGAATGGGAAAGCAATGCCACTCAGTAAACAAACAGCAATACAATGCTCTTGCTCCATGTATTTACGTATTGTGGCTGAAAACATACCAAGGCTATAAATAAAAGCTGCATTTCCTCTTGAAATTCCAGATCACCATTTGGAGAAGGGGATATTTATGAAGGTTGAAAGGGCTTGATAGGCATGTGCGTGTGTGTGGAAGGGTCCCTTGGATGAGACTTGCATGGAGCAGAAAAGCGCCCTTTAGAAGTAGTTTTAGGATCTTCATGGATTTTTTCAGGGGAGGCAAGTTTGACTTACTGTGGTTAAAGGAGGAAAAACTGGTCAGAATCTAGGACAGCATCCCAAATTCATCTTCCTTCAGGTGGCAAAACATTACCAAAGGCTCCTCCTCATCCCACCAGCACCACAATACCTGGTGTCCCTAGTGGCTCATGTATGCCAGGAGCAAACTACCAGGTAAGGCTACTACATCAACCCAAGGTCCATCCCAGAGACAGGCCAGAAACAGGACTGGAGACAGACATATCTACAGCATAGGTCCTTGATCTGTCCAGGAGAGCAAAATAGATATGAGATTACACCTACAGCACAGCTCAGGGGAAACATATAGCCCTCAAGGCTGAGCTTAAATGCAGCCCTGGCTGATGGGCAGCAGGTATTGTTGGGGGCCCAGGTGGGGCTGTTCAGAGCAATTAAAGCCATTAGTGCCCTCGGGGTGCTGACAGAAATATGAAAGAGCTCTTTTCTGAGGTTGACTGTTCTAGCCATATGGACCCATCAGTTCATAACCCTGAAGAAGTATGAATTTTTGAGGAGGCTCTGCAGTAGGATTTTTGGTGAACACCCTCAGCAATTAGCCTTGGACAGTTCTGTAGATGTGTTAAGACATTACTCTGAGAGCCATAATGGGGAAATGATGGCTGGCCAGCACAGAAACCCAGGGAAAATAGTCCCACTGGTATCCTACGTAGGAGTTTAAATTGTGAGTCCTTTGGCAATCTTTCATTAAAATATTAGCTTAGATCAGAGTTTCCAACAGAAGCAAAGTACCCATGAGCAGCAATTAAATAATGTTCCATTAAAAATATTAAATATTCCATTCAAGATAATCTAATTGACAGAAATTAGTACTTATGTTCCCCAGCCAGTTTTCCCCCTTGGAGTAGAATAAGTTGTGTTTCTGCATTATGGATGCAGACCAGAGGGCAGCTCCGTGGCTTCTTGGATGGAAGCCTGACTTTGGGTTTTCAGGGGATGTGGTACTAACATAATATTTATAATGCTCGGAAAGTCAGCACTCTGATATGGAAAAGGCATGCAGGAGCAGAGCTGGCTGTTTATGGAGCTGGTGTGTTCCTTCGCTTTCATGGACATCCAAGGGAAATCGAAGTAACAGGAGCATGGCAGGGCACGTGCACTGCAGAGAGGCAGTGAGGAGCTGTATGAGCACCCTGCTGTTTCAACTGTTGCTTTTAAAGGCTGTGAGGGTTAACACTTTTGCTGGGACCAGCTGGAGATGGTGGGTCCGAGCTCAGGAGGCAAAGGGGCACTGGGGGGGAGCCATCCAGCCATCCCCACCATTCTGGGGCCATCACAGCTGTGGCATGTGCAGATGTTGGAGGCTTCCCCTGCTGTCAGCAGGCTCTGTACTGCGTCAGAGAGATTATCTGACGAGCATGGCTGCCCTCCCTGGCATCCGTCCAGCCTGATTACGTCTTTTTGCAAAGCTGAGCTGTCTCCTGACTTGGCTGCGGTTGATTCCTGCTGTTTACTTTCCCTGATACCCAGTGTGGGCTGGGACCAGGCATCTGAGCAAGAGGAGAAAGGACTGCCAGGCAAGGCAGGACCCTTCCAGCTGCCTTTGGTGCCATCATCAGACTGAAACCTCGCTTTTACCGCTTGTCCTCCCTCGAGGCTGATGGGTTTTGAAGTGAGGTCCTTCTGTTTTCAAAAGGAGAGTTCAGCTTGCTCAGCAGAAGTGCCCCTTCAAGATGAAAGAGCCAGATAAATGCACAGCGTAAAAGGGCCACAGTTGATAGCTGAGGACAAGATGAGACTTGACCTTAACATCAGATAGTCACAGAGGGCAGGGTGGAATGACATAGTTACATGATCCAACTGCAGCATTTTTATGATGCTACAGAGATCACACTTGTTTCAACAGGCTAATGTCCGTATGAACACAAAGGTAGCTATTGAAAATGTACAAAATTTTCCTGATAAAGCCTCTTTGCTTCATCTTTTTACAGAAGCTCAAACCCTTATCAATCATTTGCCATCATCTGGAAAGCTAAATGTTCCCAACACCTGGGAAAGTCCATGTGGCAGAGCATTTTTCAGAGCAATTTCCCAAAGGTTCAGATGATGGCAAGTGATTGCTAAGGGTTTGAGCTTCTCAGCCTTGATAAAGCATACATAGAGTGGTGAATCTTGGGGGTAACGTTCTACAGCATTTCTACAGCACCCTGCAAATGGCAGGGTCTGTTGGTGCTGTAAAACAACATCATGGACTCTGATAATTAAGCTCCAGAGCAGCACAGACTGCCAGCAGGCAGATTTGGAAAGAGGTGGATACAAGTGTGAGAACAGTACTTGACATCAGCCTTCATATCTCCTTTAAAATTGGATCCTAGGGCAGTTCCCAGCTAAACTGAGCTTCACTTAGCCACAGGGGCCCTCTTGACGTTGGTAGTGGTCACCGAGCACAGGCCTTAGGAAGTTCATATCCAGAACAGAGCAGTGGAATTTGGACATTTAATACCTAGGAGAGACAAACAGGTCATCTTCCTGGAGATCAACATTTAAGGTAAGTAATTAGACACAAAATCTGAAACAGCTTGAAGAGCACCAGCCCTCCCTCCTAGCCAAGCTCCCTTCTCTTTTTCACTCTCTTCGTCCAAGTAGTTCTTCCCTGCAATTATTACCTGCAATTCTTCCCTGCAAAAATTACACTTGCATAATAATGTCTTGGAGCTGTTTGGCTCTGAGAAAGAATGAGAATACACAATTGTTCTGAAGTGTGGTGTTCTGAAACACAAGCATGCTTCCAAACCATTTCTCCTTTTGTATGCTTCCTTGCAAAAACAAAAAATTCCAATGGTATAAAAAACGCTGTGCTCTGGAACAAGTGGTCTTTACACACTGAAAGGTCACTTGTCTCTTGGCGTGGTCACGCACTGTAACTTCTGGAGAAGGCACCTACACCACACACGCAAGCACTTCAGCAAATCTCTTTGTATATTTTTCTCAAGGCTGCCAATTGTGGGGGAATGTCCAAAAAGTGGCTCCTAACTGCCTTCCCTTTTCATGGCTGGAATCAGAAGAAATATAGTTTTTAATCAGTGCTACTGGGCACCACAAAACAGTTAGTTATTCTCTTTCAGTAATTTCACTCCTGTGAGAAAACCAAACATTTATCAGGGCAACAAACTAATGATAATGCCTAGCATCAAGAGGAGCAGCAAGCAGTGACTATACAGACTGGTCCCCACATCCCAGCAAATGCACCTGCCCTGCAATGTTCCTGTTGTACTTAACTCAGAGTAAGTATTACATAAAGCCTTGTTGAGCAAAATCTGGGTTTTTATGGTGTCCATTAAGGGTTTGAGCAAGGTGTCAAGTAATCACAGTACATCACTGCACTTGTGCCCTCTACAGTGCTAAGATTTTACAGAGAGATGAGCAGCTCGCAGAGATTGCAAGTCTAACCACCAAGCACTGCACCCCAGGATAACTACAGCCCTTCTCCAGCGTCTTCCCAGCACGGAGCTTTACATCCATCAGCAGGCTGATCACCACTGCCTCACTCTGTGATAGAGATGGGTAAACCAAATCACTGATTAGCTAAGTGACACATATAAAAAGTGGAATGATATATTAGGAAATATTAAATAGAGATCCTCAGCTTTGTGCAGAGCAATTATACCAATCTAGAGCATCCAGAAGATCTCAGCTAATGTGGTGTAACTGAAACAGCAAAGCAGGGAGTGTGCCTATAAATGAGTTGTAATAGCCAGCTCCCAAAAGTAGCACCTAGAAACCTCAGACTAAGGTGAGTGTCTATGAAACACAACTTTGGCAGTCACTGGTATGCTTTCAGAACAAAAGTATGACTCCAGCCCTGCAGCCTTGCATAATTACAGGAACAATGGGATTGAAGAGACAAAAGAGAAATACCCTTGGCACAGGAAGTGGCTTCCCTAGAGAAGACAGAGCATTTCCGTCAGGACATATGTGTGGCAGGCAGCATGCAGAAGGGTCAAAGCAGGACATTGTAGAGGGACTGGATGGCCACCAGAACAAACTTGCCAAGCATTTGCTTCAGACACATGAATAACCACCAAGCAACACTTTCAGCACATGAGCATGTAGCGCAGATGCAGAGGGGGAGTCTGTTAAACATACTTTCCATTAGGAATTAGTAAGTGACCCACGATGATGGCAGTCATTAGCAAGGCGACAAGTTAGGAAATAACATCCAAAGAGAGCAGCAGTTCCTCTGAGTAAGCGCAAGCTGGTGGAGCATCCGCCCTGCAGCTGCCCTGGGGGGAAGGCTGGGCTTGGGCAGGTGCTACTGGTGGCACTGGGAGGGCCAGGAACTGATACCACCATAAACTAACAAATATGAGGGGAGCAAAGTACTATTTACAGGCAAAGGACGTGTCAGCTACAGGGTTTGCATGAGGTTTTAGTGCCACAAACAATAGAGGAGTGTGGATGAAATGTCACTAAGGAAGTGTGGGTGTAGTTGATAGCAGATTGCCAACAGATAGGAAATATTTCCCCCCTCAGATAAAGAGGAGCTGGCAGAAGCATCACTGCTTGCACTCCCCAAGGACAGAAATAATGCAGCTGCTTTACTGACAACAGAGTGTAGCTTGTGCCTGTGGGAGTTAATATGGCCTAAATTACTTTTTCCTGGAACAAGCCACATGTAGAACTGATATAACCACAAATGGATACACGGGGTTATTTTAGTAGCCGTGTACCAAAACCAGCCACATTTGGGTAGCTTTTTCAAAATCTCAAAATGCTGTCAACATGCATTTTGAAGGACCTTGAGCAACATTGCCAGCTTGGTGACAGCTGTTTGGTCACATCCTTCCCATTCCCACCACATTCGGTGACTGACAGGGCACAGCATTCGCCTTTGCTGGGACAGCATCAGCACTCCTCAGTGAACTTTCCATTGTCAGGTGTTGCTAGCAGCACAGATTTAGGGAAATTTGCTCAGGCAAATGAAGGATATGGCTTTCATGTTATGCTTCAGTATGACGTACCAGCAGCAGCTGCTTTACCAGGAAGCAGAACAGTCACACTCCCCTGCTCCCTCCCCTTCCCCAGTCCCTGCATGTCCCTTGCTGCCTTTGCAACTGATTTAGCAGCTGTGCAGCTGCTCTGGAGATGGATGAGCAGGCTGGTCAGGCAGGAAATTTTTCTTTTTTTGGTGGATTTGTTTTCCATGGGAACAAATCACTGATCCAACTTACCCTGTTGCCTCCCAGATGCTAGGTAAGGGTGATGGGGAAGAGAGGAACATGCCGGTGAGGGTCCATGGCCTGAGATACAGGAAGGTGGGGCTAAGCGACCTTGAGGTTCAACTCCCTTGTCACTGTTTTGTCATACTTTCTCTTTATACTCCTCCTCCACCTTCCTCTGGCACATTACCAGCTTTTTCACAAGGAATGCCATTCATCTGGAAATGGCATTGCTCATTTTCTGCCCCTCCTTCCTCAATAACCCAGCTAGACCAGTCACACAGCAGTACATCAGGAGACATTTAGCGGCTGTGGGAACAATGTTCAAATGGTAGATATCACCTGCAAAGCTGTGAACATGGTGATACCCAAATAGGGAAGGGGCACCTTGGGTTGGTCATTAGGAGAGAGAAGGTCTCCTTGGCTTGTTTAACAGCCAATAAATGGTTTCACATTACAGATCACCTGAATACCTACTGACACTGAACAGTCTTGTTGGGAGGTCCAAGGTTCAATTGTGACCTGAAAATAATTTTATCACATTGTCAGCATGACCTGATCTGAGCCACTGGCATAACTCAAATGGGCAAAAGTGTAAATGAACAAAAGCTTCTCAGCACCATCATTTTCCAGAAGCAGCTTACCTGTTTTCTAAACCAAACTAGAAATGCAGTGACACAAATTCCTATCTTCCAGCAGTACATCTTCATGTGTTTAGTGGCTTTCCAGTGATGAATGCAGTTTCCAGTAAAACCCATGGTGTTATGGAATAGGGACCCCTGTCTACAGTGTATGGATTTTTAGAAGGCAAATATCAGAATGAATAACTCTTTACTACAAATCCACTGCCAGGAGCCAGTTTTTCCAGCAATTAAGGTAGCCATCTGACTTTGCTGCTCTCTACGGTATTTCAGTTCCACCAAGCAGTGATATCTTAGTTTTAACTTGGTTTGTAGCCGCATCTTTCTTATTGTGTCATTTATAAATATTCTCCCACTCTCATGCACTGCCCATAACAGAGAAAATGATTTACTGGAAACAGGCACAACTCAGCAGCAGCAGCTGAAGCTGTAAATAATAATAAATAATAAATTGACTTTAATCAAGAATAAATTGACTGCATGGCCTTTTCTGCAGTTACCATGCTTACACTTTGACTAGGACCAAAGTAATTCTGATTAAACCAAGGGCCTCAATGGTTCTTGCTTGAACAGCTTCAACTTTCACCTAAAATTTGCTAAAGTTCCATTGAAAATTTATTTAAGGTACATTTGTGTTTTTAAATTACCCATACCTCCTAATTTAATCTATCCCAATGAGGCAGGGGATACATTACCCACCAACAGGGATCAAGCGAGGAAGCACTGTGATTGACCCCTGCTGCAGTTTCAGAAACACCGAAAGACTTAGATAAGTTGATGTATCAGGCTATTTCTCTTTCACAAACTCTGAAATCTGGTGATAATTATTCTTGCAATCTTCTCTGATTCCACAACTACCATTTCTATTTACTGCCATAGCTGCAGTATTGCAAAACTCAGGGAATCCTTTTCACCCACATTTCCTCCTTGGCAGGAGTAAATGAAGTCAGCTACGTCAAATGTCTTCTTTTCTCCGTCATCTTTTTTACGTAAAAGAAACAGATTTGTCCTTGCTCACTGAAAGCTGTATCCAGTGGACAGAAAATAACTGTGACATGACCTTGGAACAAGATTTCTCATTTGAAATGCCTTCAAAATGTACTTTTTTTGTGTGTCATGAATGATCACCAGTAACTGACAGGCACGCCTTGGGCTGCACACCACCAGCACAACTTTCCTTCCATTAACCTTCACAGCAGCCGCTCTCCTCCTGGGGGAAGCATCCGGTGTGTGTTTTCCAAAAAGATTCCTCATGCAGTCAGCATTTACGTTTCTGATTAACCTTCACAAGAAGCTGGGTTTTTCTGAAACCAAGCTGGTGTTGGAAGCTTAGCCAACTTCAACTCAGTCAAGTCAGACCTGTAGTAACACTGCCTCGCTTGCTTTCATCAGGGTGGGGATCAAGCCCTCCAAGACCTACAGAGCTGCTTGAAGGTCTCAGCTTCAAAAATTGCCCTCATTTCTGCTGATACAAAAGACTGACTGGCACAACTCTTGATTTAGGCCCAAAATAAACCACAGTGAGTTACATTACAAGATACCCGTGCACTCTGTAGGTGGTTAAAATAATTTTTCTTTCTGACTGGAGTTAGGTAATGTATCAACATTATTGACTAATAGATCCAGTACAAAGGGAAAGCATCCCATTTACTTTAAGGACTGATCATACATTTCTACCTATCAGTTAGTACTAAGATAGGAGTTGCCACCTGTAAAGACTGTGTTTAAGATACAAATACTCACTAATATTAAAACAAGAGACATATGAAACAACTGTTTTGGATAAATAGATCTTCCCCTCAAGTTCAGCCTTTCAGAAAAGCCTGAAATTGAAACCAAGTAATCAGCCACAGAAGTGTTAACTTTATCCTTTCTCCATCTGAGGCCTCTTCTGTCTGTGGATATTGTAAGATTGCAGCAAAATAGAACAAGGAGGGTTTAATTTATTTATTTTTAAACTAAAACTGTTCAGACGTGAAAATTGAAGAAATATAATACTGAGTGTTCAGAAAGCCGCAACAATGTGTACAAGAAACAAAACCAAAAGAAATATATACATTAAACTTGCTTAAAATTCTTTATCTTCAAGATTAACCAACACTGTTTTAGGAAAAAATTTATCATCCTAAACTTAAAAGGGAGGGCTTTTTCTGTATCACTGAGCGCAACTCTTGTACTAGGTTCTGGGCCATTAATTTTGAGTTGATTAGGTATACGTGCAAACTTCAGTCAAAGCTGTGACTTTTAACTCTTGTAGAAGAACCTGCCACGTTTTCATAGATGGTCTGGTGTGGAGAGGGGTGACAGGGCAGCCCTGTCAGCTGTGTGCTTCGCACCTTTCTTCCTGGTCCTGGAGCAGCCCCAGGTAGTTAAAAAGTCTTTTTCTCTCATCTACCTGCTGTTAGCAGCCAACATCAGCTTTCCAGCTCTGCAGCTTTCTGTCTTTTCTTCCTGAAAGGTATTTGCTGAGAAGCACTGCCTGAAAAATGGTCACCACGTTCAATAAAAACAGCTTTGTGAGTAGATGAGCAACGAGAAGATCTTCCAGCCTCCCTGATGCCCATCCCCCTGAGTGGGTGTGCGGGGAACTGGAGATGAGAAAACTCATTTTGTGAAATAGCTTAGATCTTGAGGATATATTTAAAGAAAAAAGGAAATACACTCTGGCTTAGACTTGGCTCCATCATGCAACAAGGCTAGCACACTTTTGTCACAAAAAGGGAAGTTATTGCTATATCTTTCTTGCTTCTCAAAATAATATGAGGCCTGTCACTCAAAACACCATTTCGATCTAAACACTACAAGGTTTTGCCAAAAGAAAGAGATGGTTGTTGTAAAGACTGGCATTTATAAATGTCAGCATAACAGAAATTTTGACTTTTCCATCCAAAATATCCTTCTCGGTTCTTCAGTCTGGGAAAATATGAAGCAATTCAATGAGGTTACAGTGATGCTTCAGTTTACTAGGAAAAACCCCAGCATTTTAATTGTTTCCACAGTTCCATTAAGCATTTTCTTCACAGGAGAATTTGCTGGAATAGTTAATGTGGAATAAAATATTCCGCAGTACCCAGTCCAGGGTAGAAATATTCAGATGCTGGTACCTAGTTGTCTTTTCCTTAGTTTAGCCCATTCAGGAAATTACATTAAGCTAAAATGGACTTTCATTTGGAGTAAGGTTCCAGGAACAGAGACATTCAGGAATCACTTTAAATTTCAAACAAACCTGAGCTAACTCCAGAGCAATTTCCTAGCACTAGGCCTTATTTTATTGACATACATTACTGGGAGGAGATGGAAAATAGAGAGACATACCAAATCCCCAGGCAACATCAGAACAGCTTTCAAAAGCGATTTGGGCTTCCCTGGGCTCCCGCTAGCCTTCAGCAGTGAAGTACTTAAGAGAAATCCTGTTACTGCATTGGGCAACTTTCCCTTTCAGAGATTTGTTTCCCACAGAAAAGCCCATGGGAACAAGACGACAAGCAGATAAACATGGATTGTGAAATCAGATCCACGCTGATCTCCCTGCCGGGCTGTAAGCTGGTAGAGGGTCCATCCTGGGGAAGGACTTCATACCTTGTCCCCTAACAGCCAGTTTTGAGGGTGTTTAATACTTTAAGCTGAGAAAAAAAGGTGGCAGAGGGGCCTGTTTATCATTTTGCAAATTACAGAGAAGTTAAAAAACAACAAAACGAACCCTGCTTGCTTCATGTAATATAGGAAGTGTCTGTCACCCAACTGCATCTGCAAGGAGGCAGATCTAAAATAAACAAGTAGGAGCACGTCCTCACACACTCTGTAATTACACTCAGGATCATCCAGAGGCTGAAAGTATCAACAGTTTTAATATATGACTAGCTAGATTTAAAAAAACCCAAAACAACAACCAATCAAATAACATTGGGCTGAGTGATTATTAGAGCTGATTGTGAGAAATCTCCAAGCGGTGGTCTCCAGCCAGGGCACAAAAGGAGCGGGATAATCTTGTATTTGCCCCCTTTGACACCCTGAGTCAAAGCGATTTGGACAGTGAGCAGCAATTCAGGCTGTTGTGCTGAGTCCCCTTAAAAGTTAGGAGGTTCAGCTGATGTGCAGACCTGGGAATGAGTTAAAGCAAAGCTGAAAAGCTTCTCAAGGCTTTTGCTGAGGTTGCAATCAGGAATTAGGAGCTGCATATTTTATCTGTCCCTCCTGTACACTCCTGTAAGTGCACACTGCCAGTTGCTGAATTGTGCAGCTAAGGATGGGGCAAAAAAACAGCTGTTGACAAATGGTAAAAATGTGCGTGATTAAAAGTTTTCTTTCTGCACGCCCACTGCAAGAGCCCAGACAAACTTATTTAATACCACCTACAAGTGTGTACACTCCAACATGAAAGTACTTGCCTAGCTTTTTGTCTGGGATGTGTTTCTCTACTATGCCAAAGCTGCTAGCACATGCAGAGTTTGAACAGCACAGTGCAAAGCACTTGAGAAAGAGGTAAAAACAGCATTATGCTGCAAAAATGTGGTTAGAAATTCATGTGCTATTGTCAGAGACTGGAATGTGGTCCCACAGCAGCGTAGCTGGGGACTTCCCATCTATATTTAGGGTGTTGCAATCCTACCCTCTCACCCACATATTCTCACTCTCAGCGGAATGCCAGCTCTGGCATTTCTGGAGCAGAAAGCAAGCCGGCTCCCTGCATCCCCTTCCATGTCGGTGTCACAAGAATTAGCTCTTGAGTTGGGGCAAGAGTGTGTGGCGAGGCAGGGTCTGATGGCAAAACTCTTCATCACTTCCAACTACTTAGGTGATTGAGAGAAAGGTAAGAAGTCACTCAGAGCTCTCAAATACTTGATGGGACATGGCATTACACCTACCTGCATAGTTCTCAAAGGAGGTGTTCGCACCGCACCTGGAATCCGACCCACAGAGTGGGCTTTGATAACCTCTCCTTCTGCGAGCCATGGCAGGGTTAGTAACAGCCCTTCAGCCGACAATGCTTTACCTGCATGTCCCAGTGAGCATGAAGGTGGTATTTACACTGCAGTGTCTTTGCGCATTCCCACGCTTCCAGCTAAGAGGATTGGGGACTCACATCAACTCCCCTCCATCCCACCCTGTACTATAGAAAGATGCAGCCTTCACCGCTCACTCATCATGCTGCACAGAACCAAAAGACATGTTCAAGAATAGAAACTCTATACTCTCTGATTTGCTGTGCACATAAGACAGCTCAGAAAGCTTAGGTATAGTCTTTTTGTTCTCACTCTGTAGATTTAAGACTTTTTCAAACAACTGTCAAATGGTGTAAGGCTTTTTTTAGTGAAGCCCCACGTACACCCAGCACTCCCACATGCACACCACTCATTATGCCGCCTCTTAATATTTTCCACATCGGTCACTGCAGCACACCAGGATATACACATTGAAATTTGCCCTTCCCTCTTGATTCATGCAGAGGTGTCGTCGCACACGGCAACAGCTGTCAGCGCGGTGGCACTGACACATCCTCCTGACACAGCTTCCTGAGCAGAGCAGTAAAAGTAGAGCTGTGAGGAAACAATCCCTCGCCACTACCAGTGCAGTGGCAGAAAACAATCATAGCACGTTAATTGTGTATTTAGTAATACACTCTAGTGAGATTAATCTGACAAAGTTTGGGCAAGGGAAAATGGAAAGTGAAAGTTTAAGACTTAGAACCAGGTGTAGATTAAAAGCACATAGTACTCGAGCAGCATTTTTAATTTCTGGGGTCTCTAGCTTTTATGAGAGCCCTCAGTTCTTGGAGTTGTGGTTTAACATGACAAATTCAATTTTTTTTTAAACACGTTTATAGCCTTTGTGGTTGCAGAGCAAAGGCTGAAATACAACTTCCAAAGGCACAAAAGACTACAAAGCTAATAACACCCCCCCCCCCCCCCCCCCGCCTTCCTCCTCGAGTCTAAATCCTCTTTTTTGTATTATTTAAAAGGTCTTTTCTTTTTAATTCTTATTATGAGTGTTTAGGACTAACAAAATGGTGCGATGTCATTGTCTTTGTTTGGACCCCCTGTTGCTGCAGCACAGGGGGCTGCTGGAAGATGACAAACTCTCAGCATTGTGGAACGTTTAAAAATTATTATTTAGACCTAGCTGTGGAAGGTCAGAGCCAGACTTTCAGCAGCAGCTTCTTAAAATAGCAACTGTTTTACTCAGTTTATAAATCTAAATACCATTTATGGACACAACCCTCCAGGTGGGGGTGGGATTCCCTTTTGATGTATGAACCTCATGCTTCAGACTCAGAGAATCAAATGAAACTGCCAAAATAAAGGCACATCATGGAAAAACCTGTGGGCAGAGGTGATACACAACTGTGGAGTTGCCTGCAAGCCCAGAAACAGGCACTGCATCATTGTTCATTTAACCCGCGTGTGAGCACAAGGGGTGAAGCAGCTCCTGGTCTTCATTAATGTCCCTGGGGGACAGCCGCATCCCAGCCCCTGCTATCAGCAGCGGGGACAGCAGATCCCATGGCAGCCTGCTGTCACAGCAAGGTCACACACAAAGTGCTCAGGCTACTGCAAGAGTGGGTAAGAATTGCCGCGATGAGAACAAAAAAGGGATTTCACAATTGGCACAGAAAGGAAACAGGCTGCTGCGTTCGTCACAGCTCCAGGGAGTGTGGCAATGCTTGCACGTCCCTTGTTGGGCATCAGCCTCTCTTGCTTCTCACTGCACCACCTCGTCCTCAATTCAATGCAGGTACCATGAGGGGTTTTTTGGAATGTGTAATCCTATATGTAATCAGTGATCACATGAAGATTTTCAGGGGTTTTTTGGTGTTTGTTGGAAGTAGCACATTGTTCTGGCTTCCAGGGATAACCTGTGGAGTAAGGCAGGGAGCCGTTACAGATGCCAACTCAGTCCCAGGATAAAGGCAGGTTTTTCCTGAAGTGCACTGTCCAGACCCCACACCTGCATCTACATGGATTTAGGATCTTAGCACAAGGATGCAACTGGCCTAAACACGTTGGGTTTACATCACTTTTCAATCACACAAAAGATCTCCTCCATGTGGATGACATCAAGAAGAACAATTTAGAGAAAGAAAAAACAAAGTACAAGCAGAACCCAGAACTCAAACATTTTACGCAAGAGCCCCTGAAACTGCAAATTTTTAAACAAGCACTGTAGTTTAGCTCCAGAACTTGTTGCATCTTTGTAAATGCAAGAGGTAGAAAATAAGAAAGCATAATAAGATATATTTGTACTTTCTATCCAAACATTTCAAGATGCATAAAGGGGATGGGGTAGGACTGGGAGCACAAGAAGTTAATGTAAGACAACATTATTTATAAATAAATTCTCTGAGGAATAATACAAACAGCTTTCCTGACACAAGACTCAAATTCTTGCCATATTTTCCTTAAACACTTGGAGGACTTTTGATTATTTTTTCAGAGAAACTGCTGGTGTCACATACAAATCTATAGTGCTATGAAGTGAAGGTCTCTAAATCCAGTCGGCTCTTTGCTGCTGTCAGTGGGGTCTGCAGAGGAACTGGGTCACAGATAAATTTCAAAGTGAGAGAACAGTTTGATGGCAGTTGAAAGAGTTCATGCCTGTGAGCCAGGTAGATAGACAGCAGTGCTTCAAGCCACTGTCTGGGAAGGTAGTATGACATTTCCATTACCGATCATCCCCTGCTGCAGGTAAACCCAGGTTTTATTTTGGGTACTCTGGCTCTGTCACCACTCTGCAGCCATAGAACATTTCTGCATGTGTTAAGTGAATAACTCAATCCCTTTGGTCTGCGCAAAGTTTTGCACTTTTGCCTTCCAATTGAAGGCTGAGCCCCGCATCTCATCCTACCAGCAAGCCCACATCATTGAGAGAGTCTGTGACAGCTTTCCTGCATCATCAGAGATAGACTGCTTGTACATCAGAGATTGCTGCAAAGTCCAGACCAGACCATTTTTGCCTGGGGAGAAAATGAGAAAGTACAAAAGGTGACTGCGGGTTATGTTTATAGATGTACTGTGCAACAGCAAAGCAGTACAGAAACTAGAGAATGCAGAACGGCACCAAAAAATACCGGGTCCATGTGGATTTTGTTTGTCACCTACCTGTGAATGATCTGCACAGAGATGGGGGTACGAGCTGATCACAGCCGTGTCCAAACTAGTACAACAGTATGCATTTACTGTCTTTGGAAATCAAACCACTACTTGAATTAGAGATTGAAAGACCATGTCTTGGTGCATGTTCTCAGTGAACATTAAGCAAAATTTTACAAGCAACCCTAATTCAAGCATTTCTTTTGCATGCCCAGTTTTGCACCCATGATTGTGTTCTTTTGACACAGATGAACATGTATAATTTTTGCACTGATGCCATATCTATTTGTGTAACACACAATGCTCTGTGGCATTTACCAGACATTCTTGGGGAGGAAATCCTGATTGTTTGGTGCTGCCTTCATGCAACCTTCCCTTCCTTCCCCCTCCTCTGTACAGTGCAGAAAGTACAGGGAACGTCCTCTGCCATCGGCTGTACATCTAAAAGCGCAGATCCCTTCTTATTTACTTCCCCACACGGTTCAGGTTCATTGACACTGTTCACAAAAAGATAAACTGTGTTCTCAGATGCAATTTCATAGCATAAAAGAGAAGTTACTTTATCCTTCTCTCTCCTGTTGCTCTCTCCTTACAAACAGTAAATATGTGCATTTAATGTGGTATTTTGTCTCTGGTAGCCTGCTATTTCCACCTAAGTAGCTCTGAATGTTTCTGCCAGCTCTCTTGGAATAACTTGTCTTGCAGTAGGGTCAGTAGAGTAGCACCATTGACTTCAAAAGAGTTTAACCCTAGCCAATAATTTTGCACCAAATACTTCTTACTTTTTCAACAGAAACAGTGTATCTTGATATTCTTGCTAATGCTTTATCTACCCACTGTGCCTCTCGGTACAGTCTGTGACTGAGATTACAAAGGCTTGGAAAATGCAGGGGAGGGAATGGAAGAACCCTAGAGCTCCTGGTTTGGGATCTATCTGAAATGCACTGATGGATGCTGACAGCATGCAGGCACTCAGTTACAACAAAACACCCACTGCCACTGAGATCCCTATAAACAAAATACTACTTCGTTCTTCCACATCCAGCTTATTTTAAAGGGGGCAAATAACAGTCTCATATATTATACCGGAGTTTCTACAATGACTGTTATTCTCAAATAGTTTTTAAGAGGAATCGACATTTTTTTCTGTAGACAGAAATGCCAGTAACTTTGAAAGCAGGTTTCATTCTCTACCTATAATAATTTTTTCAAGTATTATGCTTGTTTGTATGGAGAGGTTTACCTTTGACAACATAAGATAGCAGTGAGCCATTTGCAATCAATAACATTCAATTCTGAGCTATAACACATATGCCACTGAGCATCTGCTGTCCACCCAGTTCTGCTGTGTTTTGTAAACACATACTGGCTTCTGCAGCTGAAGATAACCTCACCAATACATATTTTGTATAAATTCACACCTTCCCATGTCTCTATTGGTTTTCCCCAACCCAACTACTGGTGCAACTTGTTTCTTGCCAAATGCAAGCATCTCTGACAAAATAAAAAGTCTCTTCCTGACTGCAGGTCACATTGTTGTACAGCAAGAGCCTTGCTAATGGCAGAGTGATTTATTACTGACTGGAGATTTTTATCTGATGATGTTATTTGTGTTGGTAGATTGCTCACGTGTCAGGATTAGTGCAAGACAGCGAACAAGGAACACGGCGTTCTGCTCCTATTTATGTTTCTTTCTGTAGCTCCCTCAAAGACTGACATTATTAACTTCCCCTGTCAGACAAATGACACTCAATTTCAGGTCATTTATACCTGCCTCTTACATCTCAGGAATTCTTAGACGAGCTTAAAAGCTGATGGAAAGGTGAAGTATAAATGTAGCAATGTGTAATACACATATTTACATCAAAATAGATGTTTGTGGATGGCTTCTGTCACAATTTAGGACCTCAAGCCATCAGCAAAACACAGGGAGAAGCTACATTGACTTTAGTGGCATTACTCATATGCTGTGCTAGATGTAAGGTCTCACTGGTCCCTTTCTGGAACCTTTGGAGTGACACTCACAGAAGACAGACCTGATACTTGCTCATAAGGCTCTCTGGCAAAGGGACACCTAAATTTCATGGGGCAGGGTGGCAGCTCTTTTACTGCAGAGCCCCAGCTTTCTGCAGAGACGCAGGTGGAACCAGTGGCATTGCAAGCAGCTGGAAGGATGAAGCAAGAAGAGATCTCCAAAGAAGTGTCTGCAAAGCAAATGTTTCTCTGTGCGTCAATTTTTGGGTCAAATATGCACTATCTCCACCTAGGTTTCCCTCTTTGAATTAAGGAACTGCAGCCTTCTGCTCTTCGCAGAGCAATTCCTCTTATGGCCAGGGTTGGGCCATCATCTACTTCATTTGCCATTGTCTGTGAAGCACTGACTAAAACACTAACCCTTATATATTGACTGCAGTGATGGTAACAACCTGCACACAGGACACAAAACAGGGAACAAGCTGAGGCTGGTTATACATATGTAGAAAACAGACCTATTTAGTCAGAGCTGACATTTTTACATATCTGCTTTCTAGCCCAAGTGCGCTCCAGACACAGAATAGTTTCCACTGTTTCCCTTTTCACACATGCTCAGTTTTCCAAACCATTCACCTTTGGAGAAAGCTTCATGCCTGGCCCCTGCTAGAAGGTCAGCTTGTTTTGAAACATGAACAAGACTCTTTCAGTTGTTAAGGATGTGGGACAGCAAATGAATTCACTCTTAGATCTGATTCTCTTTTAACTTCATCATTGTTACAAAATTTGTGCACTCACTTCCTTAAAATTAATAGTTTGTTTTTCGAATAAGACTTTTGCAGACTAGTAAACAGAATTATCCCCTAATGATTTAAATATGTAACGGAAATTATGTCTCCCATTGCTACATAGAATGATTTTCTTTTTTTTTTTTAGCAAGACTTATTTCAGTCCTGTACTTTTTGTGCCATTGCCAGATATTTTTATGTGCGCACGTTGACATTTGCATAATTTCCATGAGGGAGAATGAAACGTTTCAGGGAAACACAATGCAAAGTCCAGGAAGAGAAAACTGTTCATAAGAGCAGAAAGAAAACAACAGTACCAAGGTTAACTGGGGATGTATTTTCCATTGTGCCACGCAGGGCTTGCTCCCCAGTTCTGGCTGCATTCATTCTGACATGTACTCTCTAAACCATACATTTTCAGCAAACTGGGTTTGGCCAAGTGTTTCTGTACAGGCCTGCAGGTCGGCAGAACAGGTACAAACAGATATGATGCCAGTAAGATTTGACTGTCGTGACATTTCTGAAAAATCCCTCTGCACAGACCTTTATTTTCTCACCATCCCCCTGCTCTCAACCAGTTTGCCCAGGATCTGCTCCGGCACTTGTCAGGCCCTTCTGTTTTAACTCATAGAAACTGCAGAAAATGATCCAGAAAAAAGTTTAATACGTTATATATTATGTTAGAAAGATAAATTAGCTCAGTTATGGTTCAGAACTAGTTCAAGGATGGGGCAGGACTGTGTAGCCAAGAGGGAGCAGAAAGGGCAGAGGAAGGAAGAGGTAGGGCAGGGAAGAAGAAAAAACAGCAAAACAAGCTGCTGCACTGGCTAGACTGCCATGGTAAACAATGCTGAATACCTAAAAAATTTCATCCCGGCCATCAAGTTCTTGACTAGAACATGAAGAATAACAGGTGGAATATAAGAAGTAGTGAGACTTGGAATAACAACAGTAATCTTAAAAACCTGCAAATGTCTAATGATACGATACATATCATAAGTTAGCACATTAACAAATGGAAAAAAATAATCATCTGAGAGACAGCATCAGTTTTAAACCACACTGGAGCTATCTTCTACTTCCAACTTTCTGTGATTATACTTCATTCACTCCGATAATTTATTGCACTGCCTCTATAAAGTTTATGTATGTCAGATCATTTTGTCATTCACTTCCATTTCCCACAGAGACCCCATTTGCTATTTCTTATCAAATCTCCTTTTCTAGGAGAAAACCATTTGAATAGTGACTTGCCAATGACATTTCATTGAGAGGCACCACCACAGTTCACACCGTTATGGTATTTCCAGTTGCCCCAGTTGCACACAAATTTAAAGACAGGACAGATGAAAATAAGAAGGCTGGAAATTTTAAATACAGTATCTTCATATATACAACTGGCACCTCAGATAGCCTCCACTCATCTAAAGACGAACTTTCTTTACTCACATTATCAAGTTACCCACCATATCCAATACCTCAGAAATCTAGAGTTGGAGAAAGATCAGAAGCAGGGAGGCTGCCAGGGAAGATGTTTAGGACGACACTTTCTCTTATATTACCAGCACAGCTGATGTATTGCAGTTTGTTTTACAGTTATCTTACAGTTAAAAGTCACATGCAAATGTAATACACAACAGAAAATGTTCATCTCAGGATTGAAACAAAGCATTTGTGGAAATAAAAAAATGACAATATACATAAGAGTAACATTGGTTTTTTTTTTACATTTGGGAAAAGCAACTAAGAAAATGTATGCTGATGACGTAAGAAGACAAGGTCAGAGTTCAGATCTGAATTTTTAACCCCTAGTGCTTACCTGGTTATTGCCTGCTGTTCTTTCTCCACACTTCTGATACAGAACACGAGAACTATTCAATGTTATAATTTTCACACTCCTTCATTACAGCTATTCTCCGTAACATAGCTGAGAAAGGTGACCAAGAACTCAAATACTCCAATTCTGTTCCATAAGAAACCTCAGGATTTTGGAAAACTCAGTGTTGCTATACTTTTTTGTTTCCTCATTAGTGAATTTTTTTTTTTTTTAAACTTTCTGATCCATTTTCTTTACTTCAGTTATAACCTCTGTATGGCAGGTGGGAGCCTAAATAAATCTCAGATGCAACGAAGTATTCAACCTCACCGCATTACAGTAGAAAAAAGTCCTTATGACCTTCACAGGGACAGAATCACTTCACATCTATTACACCACTGTACAGTCTTCATTTATTTTTCATTGTTATTAGAGCTTTCTTGCACATTTTGTAGACAAAAACCTCAATTATTTGATGCTTTAGAATGAATGATGCTTTTTTCCACTATCACATTTCAAATGAATTCCCCATATGTAACTCCATCCTTTCATCTTTTGGTACAGGCCACACACTCTTTTAATCTTCTCAGGAATCAGGATTTATTAAAAATAAAGAGCAATAGTGAAAAGAGAGACAGGGAACAAAAAAAAAAAACTATACAAAACCGCAGCTGGTCTAAAACTATGATACTCACAGGAGAATACTGACTGCACTTGCGCTGTTGGCTAAAATTAATGGGTATTGCACATTTCAGCCACTCAGGTCAGGCAGCTGGCAAGTCCTCAGAATAACAGAGTTTTACTTCTCCACAAAAATCTAACCCTAAGCAAAATGCTGAAATGTTTGTCTTCTTCCTCACAACAATGTTACTTATTTTAAAAGAAAATCCCTCACCCTATAAACAAGAGACACAAGCATTTATAATAATGTAATTAAAACAGAACATGAACAGTTTAAAATTGGGTTAAAAAAGTCTGGCTTGTAGCACTTAATGGAAGATGGAAAAATAACGCAGACAACAGAGAAACATCATACTTCACAAGAGAAATGTTCTAATCTATTCTTAACTCACTTTTATCCATAATACCCATGGCTGGCTTCTGGCCATCTCAGATGAATAATTTAGAGCCAGGAAAACAAGCAAGTTGGACAGGCATTATCCACATCTGTAATTCATCTGCCTTACTATATTAAGTCTTTCACCTGTTAAAAACTAATTTACTAGTAAATAGATGAATATGCTTAAAGGTTACACAGCTAAAACCAACACTGCCTCCAGCATTTTCTATTCTGTGAAATGCATAAATTATCCTTGTCACTATGCTGCTATAAAAAGACATTGGCTTGTATTTCTAGAAGCAGACATTTCAAAGTTCAGTTAGGGGTTACATTTGCAAATGCGGCTTTAAATAGCTTTGCAACATATATAAAAGTGGGCATTTTCTTTTTAAAGTTAGTTTATTATTGCCATTATCCAGAAAAAAAAAAAAAAAAGCTATCAGGCTCATCATACGTGAATAGTAGCACATGCCTAAAACTAATAAAATTATGAGGGTTTTTAAAAATTTCTTCCCTTTACATTAATTATTTTTTGGAAATGCTCTATGGCCAACCAAACTTAAACCTACAAATTTGCTTTCTGCAAAGCCACTGCCCAAACATGCTCCTCCTTCCTTGAAAAGGGTACTTGGGCGCAGCTGCAGCTCCTCCTTCCCTCCCACCGCTGCTGACCCCAAAGCTGGAGCCTGGACCCACAATCCCTACAGCCCCTTGTTCCCAACCAGGCTCCCCATCACCTGCAACACATGGGAGCCATTGGAATAGTCAGCCACTGTCCATTCCCACTGAGTTCCCACTACAAGCTCTCTTGGGCAAGAGGAAACGTGGCTTTATTCTGTCTTGAGCATCACAAATAAAAACCTTTACAAAGCTGTACACATGCATCACTGCCTCTGTGCTGCTGTTGCTGTAGGGTCTAATAGAATAATTATTGTTTGCCATTATATACAAGATGGAAAAAATGCTCTTTGACTCTTGGGAGCCTGAGATGACTTTTACTGTCCTTAAAGAGACAAAAAAAAAAAAAAAAGATTTCCATCTCTAATTTGTATCTGGAAATCACCAAGATGTAGAGTTAACTCCACAGCTTATGTCTTCAGTGGCCAGGACACTACCCTTTGGTGCCACTCAGCAAGGCCTTACCAGAAATGAGTGAAGTCGTCTACATACAACCACTCTCTCGCAGTTTCCTTCTGCTAATGAAAATGCAGCAAAAAAGCCAACATGGCAGAATGACAGCTACATTAAATAGAAAACATGCAGCTAGTAAACTTTTGTCCATAGAAGAAGTTATCCGGGGGTCAAAACAACAATGGAAAATTGTAGTCCTAGTGTCAACACTATGCCAAGTATTGTCAGTAACAGAAAGGGTTTCTGCTCCAACCAAGCAGATGGAAATTATTCCACTGCATGGAGATAAAGCAGGGCTCCCACCCAGAAGCCAAATGCACAAATCCATCTCTCTGCCTGAGCCAAGCTGTTCAACCAACCCCCATGCAAAGCAGCTTTCAGGAAGAAGGTTTGTTACTGCAGCTATTTTTACTATTGCTCCCTATTTCTCTTGTCCAGAGATGCAAACACAAGGACGACTCATTTAATGAAAAACAAGAGACTTCTTCTGATAAACAGGATGTCGGTTTTCTTTGGAGTCACACTCATACCTGTTCTCTTTATGGCTGTGTAAACATCCTCAACTCCCCACAGATCCTTTTACATACTGTATACATAATGCATCTTCCTCTTGCTATATTCATTGCTGGGCTTCAGTGGGAGCAGTTTATGTGTCACTCAGAGTGCTCATGCTGTTAACAGGGTACATTAACCGCTCATTATCTCGTTTATGGCGCTGCAGCAGAAAAGCACAAAGACAAATACATGAATCCATTCACAAACATTACAAAGAAATAAGTAAGTTTTCCTTTTAGCAGAACAAATATTGAGAAGTGACCTGTCAAATCACAAGATCAGCTGGCATCCTGGTCTATGGTATTACTTATATGCACTTTGTCTTATCTAACTTGATTAACCTGCATTCAGGGTATGAGCATACATTCATGTTTATCTTTACGAATATAATACCACGACTGGAGTACACCTCTGCTGGAGTGAAAATCCACTCAAGTCAATGGTATCCAGCCATGTTCCACACATGGGCTGGGTTATCTTTTGTTTTGACTACTTAGATCACATCCTTAAGCGGTGCCATAGCTGCACTGAGGTCTGGCACTGCCCACGTTGACCTTCGGGTACAGGGTCCAGGCGCTCTAGCCTCTGCCTCCAGCAGGATGCTTTGGGATACCGTTCTCCTAACGTTTCTGACCAAATAAGCAAGGAACAGTGTCCACTTCTCCTTTTCCACCTTTCCCCACTTTTGTGGGTCCATGTCCTTCATCTGGTTTTCTTTTTCATAGTTCCTTTCCTCCCTGTCTCCTCAGATTCATATGGGCTTTCAGTTGCTCATGTGCCCCTTTTCCCTTCCTTTGCACCCAAGGACCATTCAGTTCTGCAGGACGAGCCTTGACTACTTTTCTCCAGAGAAATCTAACTGCAGCACACCAGCAGAAGCAGATGACATCAGATACTGAGTTCTGATTTAAAGACAAGGTTTATACACAACAGTGAGGGCATTGCTCCCTGAGGCAGGAGGTTCCTCCAGCAGTAGAGAGTTTACACCAACTAAGACTTGGCTCCAAGCAAGAAAAAGTGCAACACTATCAGAGAAAACATTCACTTTTAAATCAAAACATTTGTTTACCAGATCGAAGAAACCTAAGCTGGCTTAGGGTTCCAGGTAGGAAAATAAAGCTTCATTTTCCCTTGCTTATAGCTTTTAAACCCAAAGCAGCAGCACCAGCTTATGAGCTGCAGTCAACTTTTGGCTTTGGATCATTTAACTCTGAAGCTTGAATGGTCAAGAAGTAGCAAATTCATGGACCTGAAACTTTTAGGCTTTGAACATATCCAATTATGAGCTAAAGAAAATTAAAGAAGATTAATATTGTTATTTCTTTAGTTACAGCAGCTTCTTTTTAGAAGCAGTTTGTCTAATAGATGCTTACTGGGAGCTAGTTTCAGAGATTTAAGTGCCAGCCATCGTATTGCTGTTCCTGGAAAACAAATAGTCCTTTGTTACCAGCAACCTGGAAATGAAGTAATGAAACAACACAGAGGTGTTTGATGTCTCTTCTAGAGTTATTACACTTGTGATTCAGCTCTTAAATTTGGTGCAGCAATTTTCTTGTAAGATCAAAGAGAGATCCAATATATTTAATAAGGGACAGACTTTCTTAAAACATTTATCATCTTAATAAACAAAAGACAGGGAGAGCGACAGGAAATCAATATATTCATTTTAGAAATAACATCAAGAACAATGATCTGAGGAAGAATAATAAGAGGAAACAGAGAAGATAAAGCACACTAGAGTAATTTTAGACAGAAAGAAGACAATAACATTCTTCTAAACTAGCAGGGGAGCTACAGTGAGGGTGACCTGGGTAGCTAGAGGTTACAAATAGCATGGAACAAGAGAGCAAGAAATATCAAAACTTTTCAAACCGAGGGAGAGGAAAGAAATTAAACTTTACAGTACAATAAAGTTTTGTGTGCAGTAACTAACACTCACAGGAGTAGGACACTACTTTTTGCATCATCAGTGTTTATGAGTGTCCCTCTCACTGCATGCCAGAGTTAGAAAGGCCAGGGCTTAATAAAAACTTTACCTAATATCAGGGCACAATATTGGCACAAAGCCATAGGGTAAGATCAGAGAACCTGTAATTGACCACTTCTAGTGATACTGAAGAGATAATATTGCTGAAGAGCTTAGTTAAGACAGTTTTCAAAATGATTGTACAATAAAGGGAGATCTCAAACACAACAATATTTGAGAGAGGGAGAAAAGAAAAAAAAATTAACTTGAGTCCCAAGCAAAAGAAGAAATATCTGTAGCAGTCAACTTTCCACAACGCTGGTTACTTTGAAATGACTGATGATGAGCTCCATGACCAGCTTGTCTTTGAGAAGAACCAGTCCAGAGTCTAATATGCTGTTGACCATTTAGGAACAGAGTTCATTTCACAGGGATTACTTTTTATCTTGAAAATATTTTACCAGATTATAAAAGTGTTCCTCTGTCACCACAGATTTCCTCCCCCACCCCATTCTCATTTACTTTAATCGAGCACCAAATTAACGATATTTGCAGACATTAACTATTACCCTGCAAGGCACAAGGAAAAGTTATAAACAAGGCAATTCAAGAAAGAATAGAGACACAGGAAGGGCAATGGGAACCAAAATAAGGACCACACTGTAATACTTCTTGTGACTGAGACAGTCTTAGTTATTCTACTAGATCAAACTCAGGCAACCCCAGTTCCTAGTACATATTAATGACTTGCCCAAGTCAGCACCTGGATATTTCACTGAAATCACCTATTAAAGCTTATGGAAATCTATTTGCAGTAATGACTGTAACCATCTGGTTTTCAGCCCTTTCATGGATATTTCATTACTGTTTTACAAAATGAGTCATTCTTGCTTCAGAGTAATTTCTGAAGACAATACAATATGCAAAGATAATGCAATATTTTCCTCCTTCCAGAAGTTTTCTCAATAATTTTCTTATTCCATTTCAGAGGAGATTATAAACAGGTATAATGACATTTCTGCTGTTCTTGGGTCATACTACTACCTGCTTTTAATCAGCATAGTTCCAGTTCTGTTACCAGTTCCAATGAGTTCTTTCTCACTGAAATTAGTGGAATGATACAGATATATACTGATTAAGATTTGGCCCAATTACATAAATGTTAATGCCTGTAGCAAGAAATTCTTTTTAAACAAAGAAACAATAGTTCATTAAATTTTTTAGAAAAGTTTAAGGATAGTATAAATAGGAAGAGCACTGAAAAATTATCACATATGTGACTACAGTAAATTAAAGGGGTAGGCAGAATTCTTTTGGACCAACTAGCAACTCTTAAAAGTGCTTGTGAATAGCTAGGCAGTTTCATCCCCCAAATCCCTCTTTTCCCATAGAGCAGTGGAGGACAGGACATATAGCTTTTAGACCAGCATAGTCTAAATCTGAGAATTTGGTAAACATCAGCTTGAAATATTTTAATATAGCAGGGTATATATTGTGGTAATTCCCCTTACACTAGGCATGAGGGGAGAGAAGAGGTAAAGGGAGCAGATGCCAGGTTGCACTCCGGCCTTCTGTCCCCACTGAATATGAGGCCCCCAAGAAGCGCTTGGAGTAAGAGAATTTGATTTACCTGCCACTACAGCAGCTCCTTCAGCAGGTCTCCAGAGGCTATAAAGGTTTCTTTTGCATCTCAAATAAGTGCTGCAAAATTAACATCCTCACCTGGGCTTTGATGAATAGAATAAGCAGAAAGGAGTCTCTATCAATGGTCTCTTTTGAGGGGGAGAGGGTTTTGCCCAGCTTCATACTCCTAAATAAAACATTCTATGTTTGGATTCACTGCCTATCTTTCTTTTAAGACTAGTGAAGAGAAATAGATATTTCAAAGTTGTTTACTCTGCTTTAAATGGAAAGATGTTTAAAATAGAGCATGTGAATGACAGTCCAGAGGAACTTATTTCTCTGCACTGTTAGCGCAGTGTGAGGCAAGCTTCTCAGTAGCAGCACCTACACATCTAAAAGTGGGTGAGATAAATCCCACCTCCTTGTTTTTCACTGGAGGCAGTTGTCCGAAGGCAAAGGGCAATGGCAAGACTTAAGTTTTGTCACTACCACAACTGGCATTTCTTTATTTGCCAAAAAGAACAGCAGCCTCCCAGCTGTCCAGGAGGCATTTAGGAAAACTCATAAATCTGTCCCCACTGTGACCACCCAGACAGCACAGACCTGCAGGATGTTTAACACAGGTCACTGCCAGATCATCATTTACAAGTCTTGATTAAAGGGTGTTCACAGCTATTTTTAAATCCTAGAAAACAGGCCTAACAAGGAAAAACAATTAAACTATACTATATTTGGAAACATACGTGCTGACAATGGAATTGGTTTCCCTTGCCTTTGCTCCTTCTGACCCCAGTGATTCAATATTTTATCGTGATCTTCAAACTAAAAGACCAGGACCAGACGCATTTGATGCACACGTGATTTCTATGACTGATCTATTTAAATATATTGACAAATTCTTGTCTTAGTTCTCCTTTACTTCTCCTCTTACCTCCACTCTCCTCCAAGCAACAAATAAAAATATCTCAACAATGTGAAAGGTCTGTTTGATCTCATTGTATAAAGTCCAGTTAGAAACCACATTTTGTCTGAAGCAAGATTTTGTAATAAGATCCTTTCTGCTATGCCACAGGATTGACTTTCAACTGATTAAATGTAAATAATATGAGATCTGAAAGCCATGGAGGTTTTTTTTTCCCTTTCTTTATCATCAGCTAGTGTATTATGTGACCAAAAGAAACAGAAAACTGCATTTTGTACAAACCCATGACATTTCAGTAAAAAAAACAAATTCCATGTTTTGTCTCCCCAATATATATATGGGCTTTAGTTATTAAACTTTAAGAGAATCCCCAGAGCTTCCATTTCAAAAGTCATAACCAAAAGTGCTGAAGTTATTGTAGGCCAGTGGCGCTCATAGTCTCAGCAGCCCCACCTTAAAATATCCACTGACCAATCATCTCCAATAAGCAAGTTAATCAATAAATAGCCTACAATGTAGCAGAGAACTTCAGCGAAGAGTTCATCACTTATTCTTCAGCCTTATCAGGAAATAGTATTGAGAAACTGGTGGTCATATAACATCTACTAGTTTTAAACTTGACAATTCAAGATTTCCGTATGTACCACCGCTGTATGTATTTTATATTTGAATAACATTGAAATGAATTTAATAAATAACTAAATAAAATAAATCCTTATTTTCCCTCTATGGATCACAGAAGATTGTTCTGCACATATACTGCACAGGAAAAAAAATGTTAACTTTTGCCAGGCTTTCTGCACAAATCTACCATTCAGTGTAAAGCATAGGAACACAAGTTACCAGTTGGATATGAATAAAGAGGTCAAAATCAGCCCTTTGAGGGAAAGGCTTCCTTGTTTACTATAAAAAGCCAAACAAGAAACAAAAGTTGGATACATTTAAACTAGAAATTAGATGCACGTTTTCAATAATGGGTGCTAACACCCACTGGAAGAAATACTTAGAAGAAACAGTGAGCACTTTCTGCACATATTTATTCAAGTTAAGACCAAAAGAATGTCTGGCCTGGGAACAGGCTGCATTTGGAGACAGGGGAAAAGTACCTGTCTGGTACAACAGTGAGATCCTGAATGTCTCAGAAGGAGAAAGTTAGGACAAAAAGAAATTCCTAAAAAATTCCAAGATGAGATTTGATTGATTTAAGCTGGTTATCATTAGATTTGCAAGGTATGCCTGTCCAATTGAGAGTACTGGGAAGAATTTTGGTAGCAAGATTGAAAATGCAGAAGTTTGCAAAGCTGTGGAGATTAGCCCTCCAAACAGGCCAAACATATAGAGTCCTAGACTACTAGGACGGGTATAGTCATGAGACCCAGCTTCCTCTACCTAGTAATTCTTATTGAAGCTAAATTTGCATTAGATAAACTGAGACACTAGCTAGGGAAAATACAGAGGAAGCTGATTGACAGGGATCAAGTTGGTGTTACTCAAGGCATGCTATTATTTACATTCATCTCCTACTGAGGTCAATCTGAATTTTCACAGTGGTTCCCAAAGAGATTAATTGGTCTCTTAGGGAAGGACAGATACAGAAAAATTACTTACTCATGACTTCATCTTGTCCTTAAGTAGCATCTCTGTGTCTGCTTTCAGATCATCTAGTTCCAACTCCCCTACCATGGGCAGGGACACCTCCCACTAGACCAGGTTGTTCAAAGCCCCATCCAGCCTGGCCTTGAACACTTCCAGGGATAGGACATCTACAGCTTCTCAGGGCAACCTTTTCCAGTATCTTACCACCTTCTCAGTAAAGGATTTCTTCCTAATATCTAATCTAAATGTCCCCTCTTCCAGTTTAAAACTGTTACCCCTCGTTCTATTGCTACAATCCCTCATAGAGTCCCCCCCGTCATCTTTCCTGTAGAGCCCCTTTAGGTACTGGAAGGCTGCTATAAGGTCTCCTCGGAGCCTTCTCCTCTCCAAGCTGAACAATCCCAGCTCTCTCAGCCTGTCCTCATAGGAGAGGCACTCCAGCCCTCTGATCATCTTCCTGGCCCTCCAGTGGACCCGTTCCAACAGGTCCATGTTCTTCATGTGCTGAGGACTCCAGAGCTGGACACAGTAGTCCAGGCGGCGTCTCACCAGAGCAGAGTAGAGGGGTAGAATCACTTCCCTTGACCTGCTGGACATGCTTCTTTTGATGCAGCCCAGGATGTGATTGGCTTTCTGGGCTGCAAGCAGGTATTGCCAGCTCATGTTGAGCTTCTTATCCATCAGCACCCCCAAGTCCTTCTCTTCAGGACTGGTCTTAAGCCATTCTCTGCCCAGCCTGTATTTGTGCCTGGGATTGCCATGACCCAGGTGCAGAACCTTGCACTTGGCCTGGTTGAACTTCATGAGGTTCACATGGGCTCACCTCTCAAGCCTGTCCAGGTCCCTCTGGATGGCATCTCTTCCTTCCAGCGTGTCGACTGCGCCACACAGCTTGGTGCTGAGGGTACACTCAATATTTTTGCCCATCTGTACTTTCACCCCACCCTGTAAAAATCTGATTCAAAAAGAAATTAAAAAAAAAGCCTGAACTCTATGGTAACTTAGCATCTTTCTCTCTAGTCTCGAAATTGAAAGGAATGAGAGATTATTACACATTATTAAAACAGAAAATGGAAACATAATGGGGAGAAGAGACTGCTGCTCCCAGTTAGGGGCAAAATCAAGGACCTCAAGCTTTTCAAGAGAACATCATTCTCGAAAGGGTGAAGAACAGTTAAACTGAGAGTTTCATTTTAGCATTTTGTGTTTGGGCAAAACATTTGAGGCAATCTGAATGCAATCTCTGCAGATGCAAAGTTCACAGACATGACTGTATGCAGAAATATATTACAAGGGCAGTTATATTTGCTCTTGCACATAAATGGAAATTATTCCCATATGTATTTACTGGGCTTCTTGACAATGTTATGGAATAGATTTGGTCAGTCAGAAGATCATTCGGTGTAGTTCAGTGTATCGTATGCTTTCCTCAGATCCATTGCAAAATGGATAGATGTTTCAGGATGAAATATTTGAAGACCTGGTGAATTTCTTCAAAGAACCTTCCTCAATCACTTCCAGCAGTCATCCACGATCCCATCCTCACTGCAGTTCTGATCGCCTCTCTTTTCTGTCACATAGGTACGGAAGCTAAAACTGTGTCAAATGACAGAATGTGGTTTATTATTTCATCTGTTTGATGATGACTTCAGCTGTTTGATAACAAGACCTGGTAACCATCTAGATGCATCCACTGAACCTCACATCTTTTGATACTTATGTAGGACAGCAAAATGCCTACAGCACTGGAAGAATCAAGTGCTGTTTCTGGTTTCTCAGAAAGTTATTTATTTGCAGAAGATGATACTTACGTAGGCAAGGAATTGGACACTAGAAAAGCGCTGTCTTTCCAAGTTTTGTTTTTGTCATTTTACGAAAAATACACTCTAATTGGAATTTCCACATTCAGTAATTCTTGTACAAGAGAAACATTAAAATCTTTGACCAAAATGGTATAGAGACAGCTTATCTTGCAATTTGAGTCAAAGTTTTAAATGAGAACAATGAGGGCCAAATTCTTCTATTTGTTGCCATGGACTCCAGTAGGATTAGAGTGGTGTAAGAGAACAGGATCTGTGCCTTGCAATAAATTATGTCCAAGTGTCACTTCTTTTAAGCAGGCTTCATTTCAAGTNCTGGCACTTACACATTAAAGCATTCACTGAATGCATCACCTCAAACACACTGACTGATGACACCAAGAAAACTCAAGAAATTTCTGGACAAAGATTTTTCTTCATCTGACCCTTAATGAGGCTTTGTATATAGTTCCCTTCCTACGCTCAGATGTGATAGCAACTTACTTACCAAGGTGTTTCTTGAAGTAGGTTTAGCCATTCATGTCAAAGTATTGTAACAATCTGTCTTTGATTTATTGTTAGAAGAAGCAAGACTGTTGAACCTTAAGGCCTTTGCATATTGTAGGAACACATCAGGCCTTGAAAGTTATGTCCACAGACCCCACAATAAGTATGACTCATGAAATGCTATTCTTTTCTCAGTGTGCAATAAAAAAATATTTATAGCATCATACAAACTATTAAGAAACTGTTTGAAGTTTAGACATAGCAAGGGAAGAGTAATTTGGGTAAACTGTTTGGGGCCACACATCATATCTCGGCAAAATATGTGGTTACAATGAAGGATCCCAATACCCCCAAATAATTCTGACACTCATAAGTTTGCTGAGGTCTAATATCTGACTGGTTTTGGCTCAGAAGTGACTTAAGCACTGAAGCAATTTTAAGAACATGAATAGTGGAACAGCTTCCATGCCTTAGGGCTCTCACTCCCATGTCTCATGCTGGGTGTCTTTACATATATCCTTGAATAGGTCCTACCATTCTCAAAAAATGCACTGGGTAGGATTTGTAAAGAGCTTTCAGCACGGACTCATCTGTTCCCACTAAAGTTTGTGGCAAGAGCTCTACAGCAGAGGTTTATAATGAGTTGTAAGCTACATGACTGTTACTGCTGTTATCAGTTGTGCTTCGAGAACGTCAATCACAGAAGAAATAGCTCATCAGTGTTCATTTTGGCCCAGGCTAAAGAGGTAAAAAAAAGTCTTCTCAAAGATGACATTTGAGGCACGATCAGGTTTATCAGAGTGTTCTAGAATGACACTAGGTTTATGACAGCTTGGTCTTCTCAGTACAAAATACCCTTTTTATGAAGCTGATTACAAGGAAGACCAGGAAGCATTATCTTACTGAAAATGAGAGGAAATTGGTTGTTTCGCATGCACAGCTAGCGGAGAAAATGTATGTACAGTTCCAAATAATGTGGCACCTTGTAACTTGTGCTATAATATGCAGCCAAAAATTCATGGGTGTTTAAAGCCAGGCTCAGACCTTTAAGTTTCAAACCTACTCTATTTAGGCTAAAGTCTGTTTCTCATGCCTGTAGCCCAGTAACATTTTCAAGTCTGCTAATAGTTATTTAAGACTCAAATAAGAAAAACCCCTCCATATGTTCAAAAAAAACCACAACCAAGGTGAGTCAAATGGAACATGGTAAAGATTTATCAAGGAGCAGACACCATAAAACGGATGAGACACAGGACAGAACACAAGCGAAGAAGCTTGTACACTTTCTTTAGCACTGTCCTCATTTCCCAGGCTCTTGTAGACAGCCTAAGAGAGAAGCCCTCAAGAGTAGTCCTGCTATGGAAATAACACTAATTCTACTCATGGTGCAAAAAGCAAGAGAAGAGTATTCTCCTGCAGCTGTTCACTCTGCAACACAACTTGGAAAAAAACAAGTAAAAGAATTTAGATGAAAGATGTTAAAATATAAGAGTCACTTCAGTTTTGTCTTCCCTGCCTTCCTGACACAGTGTGAATCCATACACCATCCATAGACCCTGACAACAGGTTACCTCACCCCTTATAAACATAATATTGTTAGAAGATTTTGTATTTCCTGTATTTTCATTCATAGCAACAATACAGGAATCAAATACAATAAAAAGCTGTTGCTAAAACATACCCTGAAACATGACCTGGGCTGAAGGAACAACTGTCGCACTTTGCACACAATTCAGAAGGGCATTTGGGTTCTTGCTGTCTCCAGAAATTGTATTTTAATCACTACAGAACATGATATGACCAAGATAAGCATGCAAGAGCTGCACAACAGCCAGTAATTTTCCTCAGGTCATGTCAGGCAAAAAGTACCACAGTTTCTTTTCTCTCTATCTGATTTTATGCCAACATGTACTCGGAAAACTGTCGTCTGGCCTTTCTGTCCCTGTGATGTATTGCATCAATCTCCCAGTTCCCACAAGTTCATTTTTAAAGAGCTTCTGTTCATTTATGTCTGCCTCGTAAAAGATCTCTTGTGTTGTTTTTCTCCCCACCCCCTCCAAGATTAATAAACATTCTGCTAAGAAAAAGCTTTAGCATCAATCAGATTTCAAAACTGATTAGACAGGAGATACTCTGGCTGCATTTGCAATGGGCCTCTTTCAACTGTTTTTGCTTCTAAAATTAGCTTAGCTATTTCCTGAGTGAAGTCTCAGGATAGAAGCAGAGACACCCACAACACAGCACATTTGAGCTATCTCAGAAAGCACACTGAAAAGCTGATTAGACAGCCCAAGAAAACTTAGAAACTGCTCACCTCCCTGCTGTCAGCAGTGGCCATGGAAGCCCCACATTGCAAAACCCAACCTGGAGATCTGTATTTGAAAGACAGTACGTCTGATGCAATGAGGCAAAGCCAGAAATTCATGTCAAAGACAAAACATCACTCACGAACTTCAACCCCTATATAACCAAGGCTGCCGTTATTATTTATACCAGGCCTCGTTCTCACTTGGTTTGCTGCCGAGGACCTAACACACCACCTCTACCAGCAGCAAGATCTATGTTTCCTAGAGATGCCCTAGGTGCAACCCTGGGTGCAACACTGCAGCCATCTGAAAAGCAAAGGTAGCAATTCATAAAAATATTTCCTGCCCTCATGCATAAAAAGATGCTCTACCCAATTTTTTTCAGTTGTTGTTGAATTCAGCCAATTTACTCAGTTCTGTGAAACTCAGTAAAGTAAATTTTGGAGCAAGGGACAAAAGTTCTGATATCCACACTGTAGGCAATGTATTTATGTCAGAACCTTTGCAGGCCCTATTTATACAGGTTTGCATCCTTCTGACAGGAGGAAAAAGATTGGACCCTGATAAAAATAGGTTACAGTTACTTTTGCAAGACACACACATCTTCTCCATTTGCTCAGGTTTGCTTTCTCCCACCAGCCAGACCATACTCTGAAATACAAGACAAACATTTGCTTCAGGTCACGGTGCGGTGAGGCTCATGTAAGAGATTTAACACGAAACATTTCCTTTTAAAATGAGGAACTGACAAAACCATGGGCCATTACGGACAGCTCTGAAAAGGCAGGCTGAGGATGGATATTTTTGAGTTAGATGCCGTTTCTAAAAGTGACTCATTAGAAGAACAAGAGTAAGACACTGACTGCTTTCTTCAGTTCTTTCGAAGTTCTCCTCTAGCAGTATTTAAAAAATAAAAGTAATCAAGTTGTAATAGAATGGGAGGTGTGCCTAATATAAGTATATAATTTCTTTATCTAACAGGTATTGTATAAATAGAAAAGATCCTCAGTAATTTAATAAAGCCAGCACTTAAAAAAAGAAAAAAAAATCAGACACAGCCTAGGTTTCTAGGGAAATAATACTACAAATCCTAAGCATCCCTTTGCAGTAGGATAACTTGGCAACAATGTGAGTAGTACCTTCAGGTTTTTAGACAAGGCTTGGGATGAAAGGAAGACGCACAAGATCTCTTGTTCTTTTGCTTGTTTCTTCTTGCTGGCATCTTCATACCATAATTAGAAGACTGTGTTTTAACTTCCAGGTTTGTTTGTTTGGTTCTGTTTTTAAGTTCAAAACTAAGAATAGAAAAAGAGATGGGAGCATCTCTGCAGGTCTGTCATTGTCTCTATGCAACTGAGGTTCAAATTATGCAAACTAACGTTGACATGCAAGTATGTGTAACAGTCAAAACTGTTTAAAAAAAAATCACTCATAAGTACATATACATGTAAGACTATGCAATACTCCCATTCATGCTAGAACTGCTTCTGCTCCTCTTCTGTCTGAATTTGTTAACTCAAAACAGCAGAGGAGGAAATAAAAATGAACAACAAACACTAAAACATTTTGCCTTCAGGAGTCTCATGAGATTTTATTCCTGCAATTACATAAATATATGGGAACTAGTATTGCTGCAAACTGATTTTGCGTCACTGATTGCAGAAGCAATAAGCTATCTAGTGCCATCTGAGATTCTTGCACTCTATTTTTAACTTTTTTTTTTTTTTGCTTTATACAGTATCTTTATCGTATCTATTACAGCATAACTGGAGCCTTTCAGCAGCTCCACTGCACCATCAGCTAGAGCCTAAGGATTCTGTTTGAATGTGCCTATTCAAATTAAACTTCAAAAAGCAAGTTTTTCCAGAATCTTCTTTTCAGGAAGGGGCTAAGTGATACTTCCAAATCAAAAAGTTGTATATATTAATGACTCTGATCAAATTTTTCTGCTGAAATAAAATTAAAAAAAAACCCCAACAAACAGAAGTTCTCATAACAGCTTTTGGGCAGATGCACTATGGATTAAGTGAACAAGAACCTCTACTTCAGCAACAATATCCGTACCTTAGGCTGTCATGGCTAAACTTTGCCTTCTATTAGTCAACTGCTCTAGGGTACATGTCAGTGTGAAGTTCATGAATGGCATTTCAAACCTTTGTAATTCTTCACCTCCACACCAAACTTTACAAAAACAATATTATTTTGCACAGAAAACTATAACAAAATACCTTGTGAGCTATGCATACCAATACAAATAGGATACTACACCTGAAATTTCACTAGAAGAAATTATTTTCAAAAAAGCTATGAAATAATGAAAGCTCTTCATGCTTGTTGGTCATATGTGTGCCCCAAACCAGGACAGATGCTGAGAAACAATGTAGTGACTGACAAACGAGAATATATTTCTGCGACAGTGGATATCTTACCTTGCTAGCAGACTACAGGCAAGCCTTTTTTTAAAAAAAACCAAAACCAACAAAACACAACAAGCCACACCACAACCAGGTTTGTTTTAAATAAAAGTACCCAAACATACATAGAAAATTGCATTAAAAACAAAACAAAACAAAACCCCCAGGAAGTCATTAGCTTCAAGTCTTGAGGCAAAATGGGATGCTGCTAGTTTTTTTTCAGTCCTGTTAACAATTTAGACAGTGTTCTAACTATAGGTATGACTGCTCTCTTGCCAAGGACTTGAAGAAAGATAAAGATGCAAACAAAGTGGATCATAAGAGAATTGACGCAACTGAACATAAGCATAAACTTCCTTATTTAATGAATTTCCAAAATATAGTCTAATGGTGATTTCCATCTAGTTGAGTTAATATTAACTTCTAGGAGCTTGTGATATTTTAATATACACTCTTAGTCAGTTAAGATAAGACTTAAGGATTCTCTACAACAGAAAGATCATTGCCAGTGACTCGCTTACTATGATTTGTTTAAATTGTATTAAAAAGCTAATTTTTCTTTGCACGCTTAAAACCAAATCATGTTAGACACTGTAAATTACAATCCAATTATAAACACTGTTCAGCCACATCTAGCCTACCTAGACCTCCTCCCTAAAGGAGTCAGTGCAGAATAGGCAAATCCAACATGATACAGCAGTGCTTTATAGCGATTTGTTATGAAAATTTCAAGTCAAGAAGCCAGCAGAGATGGAGCAGTAATTGAGCGTTGCACGTGCATTATGCACATCCAGTCATTTGTTGACATGCTGTGCATGTTGATTCTTCTCAGTGCTGTTAATACAGAGATACAGTTCCAAAAGTAACGTATCATGTAAAATACATGTTTCCAGAGAAGATGTGCAGAAGTGACTGAGGGCAATGATTTTCACAGAAGCTCTTGGCATCCAACTCCATTAAAGAATCTGAGGATTTAATTCTGTATCTTTTAGTCAGATGGTCTCTAACCTCCAGTAAAATGCTGTTCACTACTACAACACTGATGGAGAACTTAGTGTCCAAAACAGCCAGGAAGAAGAATTCCACAAGTGGCCTAGAGCAAACACCTAGTGCAATGCCACTGTAAATCCTCCCCCTCCCTCCTCTGCCAGCACAGGACACTCAGGTCAGGAGAACGTGAGGGTGACGTTATGTGCAGAGAGTCCAGCTCACACCTGATGAACACGTTCCCACAACTCTCCTTTCCAAGGAAGAGCAGGATTCACACTTTTCTTTTAGAGATGCGCAGAGGAAAAGAGCAGTGATAGTGCTTACCCGCTCCATAACCCCCTGGTGGCTAAGGCATTCCCCAAGGAAGAAAGCAGAAATCCTCTCCTTCTCCCACAGTGAGGCCACTGTGTGTAGCATAACAGTAGGGGCAGATGTACCTGAGTCTAGATAAAGTCAGAAAATAATGATACAATAAAATCTCAGAAACACTGTCCACTCTGGTAAGTAGCAAAGAGCTTTCTACATCAGTCTCTGCTGTCTGCATTTTCCACGTTTTTACTCCAATTAACCACAATAAATTACAGTCATACTGTAGCCGACTTAGGCTATGTAGATACAGCCTGAAAAAATGAAGAGCAAACAGTTAGAGAGGATCCCATGCTATTAGCTCTGTTCTCTCAAAGTTTAGGACAAAATATTCACTGAGGACAGGGTATTCTGAAGGCACATCTGTAAACCAGAAGTGGCTCCACTGCAGGAGGATATCCAGACTTGGTGCTCCCCCTGTCTGGCTTAGGCAGAAAGGAGAGTCATCTCTGCAGCAAGCTCATCCTCCCAAGTTCCTGACATGCATTATCTTTGGAAAATAATATATCTCAGCTGACTAGTTCCTCCCCCATCAGTGTCACAAGCCTTTCTGTACATGTCAGACATTGTTAAGCCTGCACTGTGGTCTAAAAGATAAAAAGAATCAGCCAGTAAAACTAGCTGGCATCTGTCAACACTCATTGTAGCTTTCAAAGAAAGGGATGTCCAACCTTAATCTGGTTTTACGCACTTCATCCTTGAGATATGAGAAGAGCTGGACTGTTTAGTAAATCCTGAGGTACTTCTAGCAGCAAACCACATACAAATACAAACCAAATTAGTTTTTATGCTTCATTAACTCTTTATGTACTACAGATGTATATGGTACATCACACACTTAAAGTAAAAACGTGCCTTCATACTTTCAGTATTTCCAAAGTCTACTGAGGAAGCTGGATAAAGAAACCTGAAAAAAGTGACCTTTGTCTCCTACTTCTACTTACTAGTCAAAGAAATGGAGTTTTCAAGTTTAAAAGTCCATTACTGTATGCTTTATCCTCAGAGATAAAAAATACAAAAGCATATGTTAGGACTGGTTTAATTAATTAGTACTTCATGCAAAGCTGACTAGTTTAATATTTTGTAATTTCAAAGTAGCCTTTGCATCAATAAATATTACTCAACTTTCTGTTTTTCTTCAACCTCCTTCAATCATGAACTTGTGAAATTGATATATTTTCCCTGACTACGTTGCAAGAGAAAAAAGGTCAGGAAAGGAATAACAAGAGTAAAAAAGAATAAAGATAAATTCAAGTAAAAATGAAGAACAGGAACAGTACCTTTTAAAGTGAAAAAATAGAAGATTTTTCACTTTAATTGTTCAATACATGGTTTAGCAGAAAGAAATGGTGACCTCAAACACTAAGCGTTTACCAAATTTGTAAATACACATGAGAACAGTAAAGCATAAACCCTCTTATAAATAGCGGACTAAGAACAATATGGACTAAAGCTCAGTCTAAATTAAACATCTCCTTTTTAATTCATCACTCAGAACTGTTCTGAACTTAGTTTTACTTACAGCGTGAAAGAAAACATCAGATTTATTTCTTACCTGCTGCAGTTAGACACTAGGATCTCCTATTTGAAAACTGTTTAGAAATACCGCAAGTATTTCAAGTATTTCAATACTCAAAGACAGTGAACTAATTAGGTATGTAAATTATATATGGGGGCATAAGTCTTCCTACATGTCTACATGAATTGTTTATGTAAGAAATCTGACTTTAGTAAGACTCTTCATATGAACATAAATATTTGCAGAATGAGGAATAAGTCAAACGGTGGAAAAAAAAAATTCTTACACTAAAAAAAAGTTTCAAGTAAATTGCAACAACTTCTAAAAAAGTCATTAAGCTCTTAAGCTCCGCTGTTGATTATGACATCATCACAAGAAAGCGAAGGATTATTAAAAACTTCCTTATGTTGTGTATGAGACTTAAGTCCAAAACTAATTGAAACATATAAACCATAACCAATTAACATGGTTCATCTTTAAAAAAGCCATTAGGTCACATAAGTTTTTCTCACCAGTGGAATAGCTGATGCATCCGATTTTTTATTAAATATTCTTATTTGGGGAGGGGAAGAAGTATACAAATGTATGATTTTAAATTGAAGGATTTTATATGGACAAACCCAGCTTTTATACCAGAACAAAGATCTGGACTTTGGCTTCATCACAGTGAAGATTACTATATTTAGAGCTAACCTTTTGCCATATAGCAAGAGATTATGTTTACCAAGATATAAGGACTGTAAATTCAGGCTATCTAAAATAGAACCTGAAGCATAACAACATACCCACTGCGTCTGCTGTGAGCAGATTTTACAGCACTTGAGAACTATAAACCTTATTTCCTGTCCATTGTGTTTCTGTATGCAATAAGCCATGCAGTAGGTAGAAGTCACTAAATTTAGCTCTGTGGTGAAAGAGAAGCTACCATCAACAGAAAGGATGCATGAATGGCTTTGCATACCTGTGTATATCTCCAGCTGCCACCTACAGTAATGTACGGATACAGACAGAGGAGAAAGTCTGTTAACTCTGTATTGCATAGCAGAAAAGCAGCCATCTATACCTGCTCAATGAAAAATAATAATTTCTGAGACATTAGTGTTAAAATTGGTGTGAGAGTTACAAGAATCATGAACAATTCTTATTTTCTTACAACACAAAGAAACAGGTTTCTCTTCACTTCTCTTGTTCTCCCATTCAACTAAAGCATATTTTCAAGTGTTTCTCCCACTTTCACTACATACTTTCCAATCCTTGCCCCAGATGTCTCAGAACACAAGTCTCAGGACATTTTCTTTGATAGTCCTATCTAACTTGCTTATCTCATGTATATCTAGTTGTACTAATTTATTTTGGAAAGAACTATGGCAGAACGTGTGATGCAGTTATCCTGATGCAAATACTGCATGAACATTACTACAATACAGCTCCATCTACCATGAAAAACAAGTAGCTCTAGCATTATATAAGTTCTTGCCCTTATCATTATTTCTTTTTAAGTCCCTTCCACTTCTGCAGAAGATGCCAAACAGTTGTCTGTGTCATAGAAAAGGCCACTTTCCTTGTTTTTCCAGTCTAAGTACTCTTTGTTGGTATTGAGCTCCATTTTTCAGCTCTTTGTTTTCAGTTTTCCATAAACTCTCCAAGTAGTTTCAACTCCAGCGTCACCTTGTACACAAGCATTGCTAACTTTTCCTCAAGACAGGAGAGCATCCAACTTCTGCAGTGTACTAAGCCCTTTCAATTACACCTGGCTTCCTTCAGGGTGGTCCCAATTTTTACCATTTTTGGTATCCTGAGTCTATAGCAAGCTCTAGGCACACTTAGTCAGATTTACTGTGAAGTAATCCAGACAATACCGTTAATAGGTTTTTGGTGGCTTCAAACCGTTAGCAGATGGCACAGCATGCAGCTTTGAGTGAGTCATGAGATATAGAAAGGATAACAATCTACTGGAAGTGTCTCATCCCACTTCAAAGCACTGAACCAAAATTCCAGCTGCATAGGGTTTGGACACTGCTGCATCATTTCCAGGGAGAACAAGAAGTTTCTTCCCACCTGCCCCCCCTCTCCTTTCCCTCACACAAACACTGTTAGGGGCCAGGCCTCCAAAGCCAACGATAGATTATAATATTAAAAATATTTCTGAAATGGTCAACTGTCCTGGTTCCAGCGGGGACGGGGTTAACTCTCCCCCAGCTCGGGGGTATCCAGTATTCCATCCCATGGGAGCCAGGCCCTCCCTGAGCTGCCGGGAGGGGGCAGGAAGTCGCTGCTTGGAGCCTGCGGGGGCAGCCCGGGGGTGGGGGCGGTCGGTGAGCGGTGGTTCCCTAACCGTGTTTGTATATTCCTCTGTCCTTGCTAGTGTTGTTGGGTTTGTGTTACCTTTGCTGTTCTATTAAACTGCCGTTGTCTCAGCCCACGAGGTCTGCCCTTTCCTTGCGTTTTCCATTCAGGGAAAGCCCAGAGCAAGCGGTGTGTGGTTCTTTGTTGCCGTCTGAGGCCAAACCACGACATCAACCAACTATTCTCTTCTGGCTTTGACTTTTGTAGTTCTGTTTTACTGTAAAAATTACATGTTTATAAAATATTTTATAAACCACAAAAAACATCATTGGCAGTTCAAATCCCATTTGGTAACTGACAAAGTAAGAAAGAAAAATGTGAAATTAGACTTTCCCACATATTGAAGGGGTTGAGCGTGTAAAGGAGATGCACAAATAAGGGACATCTATGTATCATACTACTATAATGAAATTATTAGAAATTTGATTTGAATACTTTGCCATCGGAACAGCTCCTTCATAAAACTTACTGAGGATCGCTTTCACATTAAAACATTACTACATTTTAGGATTGCCAGCTAGGAAGAAGGCAGAAGCTAGCAAAGGCAACGTCTGCAGTACAGCATGAGCACTGAACAGTCTCTCTAGAGTCACTGAATCTGACTGAATTGAAGCATAGAAGTACAGCACCAAGTGAAGGAAGAAGAGAAAAATCAAATTCTAGAAGCACATTAAATTCCAGAGAGCTAGAAGGACTGCAATTGCTATGAATAACAGCTACCATAGAAGCAGGAATCGAAATATTAAGCTAAGAATCGGAGGACAGTGCTGTCAGCAAGCAATGCTAATGTAAGCCCCACAAATACTTGAGTTGTGTCGTGGTTTGGCCTCAGATGGCCACAAAGAACCATGTGTCGCTCGCTTGAGCTTCCCCTCAACAGGGAAGAATCAGAAGAAAAAAGGCAAAACTCATGGGTTGAGACAAAGGCAATTTAATAGAACAGCAAAGGTAACAAGAAAACAACAACAATAACACAGATAGAGGGATATACAAACGCGATCGCAGAGCCGCCACTCCTTGCCACTACCTGGGACGCCCCAGCCCCCTCCAAGCGTGGACTTCCTGCCCCCTCCCCCCACAGCTCAGGGTGGGCATGGCTCACATGGGATGGAATACCTGTGTCCCTGCCCGAGCCCGGGGAGATTTAACCCTATCCCAGCCAGAACCAGGGCAAGTTGCATTTGAGACCTTATTTTAAAAGCACAGATTTATTTCTTTTTTAAAATTTGATTCAAAAATCACCAAGTCATAGCTGTGATTTTGATGGTATTCAGTATGTTTTAGTTTGATACAGTTCAACGCAGTAGGCTGTTGTGCTCGGTACAGAGCAGCACACAGTCAGAGCAGTGAAGGCAGATTGCTCTGCCCAGGAGGATGAGCTGGGAGCTGGGCTAATAGGGAGGCAGGCAGGGCAGCGCCCTCACCAGCAGCAGCACAGTCCAGTCCACAGTCCTGGCCAAGGTGAGCAGAGCAGGTCCAGTGATGGGAGCCAGCTCAGGCACAGTCCAGGTCTTCAGACAGAACAGGGTATGAGGAAGGTGCAATGTCAAGCCAAGAAGTTGAAGCAGCTGGTAAGGGGTCAGGATCAGATATGCAGACAGTAACCAGGGTCAGGGACATGTAGTGATCACCAGGGAAGTCCACAGCAATAAGGCAGGTCTGAAGCCAACCCAGAGGGTCAAGACTGTGGGTCATAGCAATGGGAGGGGGAAGGAAAGCAGGGCTGCACTTTGTGGAATTTGGATAATGAGGTGAAGTCTCTGTGCTCAAAGAGCAATTAAGACTGGCTTTGCTATCTCTTGTGCAATCCAGGGGAGTGAAGGCTTGCCTGGCTATCACAGGATACATAAACAACAGGGTAGTCTTGGGGAGCCAGGACAGCCCTGCTTTTTGTCAGCAGAGACAGTAAAATCAAGATAACAGAGACTCTGTGTGGCTCTTTTTTTCCTTGAGAGGCTGCCATGCCCGTTAACTGACCTTTGCCTCATTACCTGTGAAATGCATATTAAAGTTGACACCCCTGTATATGCTAATGACGATTTTAGAGATCATGCTAAACATATATGACTATAGCACTCGTCTCTCCACCCAAATCATACTACACGTCACCTAGGGGAGGGAAACCTCGTAATTTTGGGGATAAAAGGATGGAGAGAATGACTGTTAAATTGGGAGAGAAGAAACTTGACACCTGACGGACCAGTGGACAGGCTGTGTTCTCTTCCTCCACCCCAGGCAGGGACGCCTTTCTGGGTAAGCGCTGCGCCTTTCACCCTCTGGTGAATGTTACCCCGGGTTGTTGTACTATCGTTATTTTTGCTAGCAATATTAACCTTAATTAATTATCGCTATTGTAGCTAGTGAATTTATCAACGGCAATCTCGAATCTGCAACTGTCGCTCTCAATAAAATAACTAATTTCGAATATTTGTGAATCTGATTCAGTGAAAGTCCTTCGGTGGGACTCTGATAATAGATCAGTGAAAGTCCTGGGACTCTGACAGACAAATATCGAAAATACAGTCCTCTTAACGCAACACACTTGTGCTCTGGCAAGCTGTCTTCTCAAATCAAAACAGCCAGAGGATTTATTCTGGATCATGCATTAAGTGCAAGAGATTCAGGAATCTTCGAAACTTCAAGCCTACCATTAAAACAGAAACACAAGGACGAAGTGGGAGGAAGGGGGGAATGTTTCCTTTAGGCATGGACCACAGATACAGTATTTTCCCCTCTTCATTTGCTGTATTATTTTCCATGTTTGTTATGCAACGATGGCAAGTCAAATGATTTCATTTAAGCATATGCAGCGAAATGATTGCAAAGAGAAAATACATCCTTCTTAAGTTAAAGCATAAAACAAAGACCAAAATTCTATACTTAAACTTTGTTCCTTTGATTTTTTTCTTCTCAGTTGTATGATTAAATTTTCAGATAACTTTGGTTATAAAGCTTGCATGTGCATAACACATTTCTTGTCTAGAATGCTTCCTATAATCATAAAACTTTCAAGAGGGAAAAGGAAGAATTTGTCACACTACAAGCAAATTGAAGTTCAGTTGTGCTCATTGTATCTTTCTTATAAACTGCTCTCAGTTACTTGCTTCAGTATTTTTCCTTGCTTTAATTGATCAAACTTGCAGATGACATTTCTGGTATGTGGAGTATTATACATTCATTCTGACCAGGAATTTATAATGAAATTCTTATGGGAACTTTCATAAACAACTGGAATACCTTCAGTTAAGCAACTGCTGAACAGATTCCCCAGGCAGAACCAAATCTCATAGTTATTTTTGTTGGACATCTCTATGCTTTTTGCAATGGGAAGAAGATCATTTGATGTTTAATGAATGATTTATTATGAGTCACAAGAAGTGAATCAGGTTTAGTGGAAAATTAATCATAGCACAGCATTATCTACTGCTACTTCCTCAGGCCGAGTTTCTTGCTGCTTAATGGAATTCACTGATGTGTTTGTTGTCATGTCTGACTCTCACATGTTTCAAACATACTAAGAGGTTTCAATTCTTCATTACCTAACATCATGAACTTAACAGAAGCAATTGCAGCAAATACCAAGAGAATTAACTTCCTCAAACAAACTGCAAGTTATTCACGTAACGGCATACTTCAGATAGGGAACTGTTTGACATATAACTAATGAATGAATTTTTAAGACTCAAAGGCCAGGTTCAACATTCCCTACGCTTGAGCCCATGCTATAAGATGCTTGACATTGAGGAAAAAATGCAAAATAAAGTACTAAGAAGAGATTGTATATTTTGAAAAACTACTCAAGGAAACAGCATAATGCAACATGTATAAGTCTAACTACATCCAAAAAGACACACTCAGGATTCCCATACTATATGTTTCCTGTACTGAAAAATGACTATCACAGGGATTAGCATTTGCAAATTTTATTACAAATCAGTCAAATTTATTGCACAGATCTTCTGTTTACTATGAACAAAAAGATTGTCTAAGCCAAATGTTTGCCTCAAAAATACTTCAGGAAATTCAAACACAAGATTTCATACAAATGTATACACACATGTGAAAAGCCTACATGGTTATTCCAACATGCCACGTATTGAATAGAAGGGTCACCCTAGCAGCTCTCAAGAGCAGCAAACCTCCTTTGCACCAAAACGCCCTACATCCAAAGACTTTACTTGCACCTTTACACTTAAGATTGCCACATAATTACTAATCATCTCCTGATCACCAAAGAAAGTACCTTTCATCCAACTTTTCCCCCTTCAGCAAAAACAAAAGAAAACAAAAAAGAAACAACTAATGATTTCTGTATCTATTCTTTCTTAGGCTTTCCCATTATTATTCCCAATTTGGTTTTACCATCTTATTCCAGACCTTCTTTCCTCTCCTTCACCAGAGCCAAGAAATACTATACAACTTCTTGATGTTTTTTCTTTTTTTCAAGGCAAACTCTGAGGCAGAGAGAGTGAGAGACATTTCTCAAGATTCTTTGGCCAAGATACCAAGTTAAAAAGCTGGGGATTATGAGATCTAGCAAGACTACTCCTGCACTTCCAAGTATACGCTAGAAATCTGTTGCACTGGCATTTGGTGTACCAGCTGTTTCCACAAAGGGGAGACAGTTTCAGTAAGAATAATTCAACTTCCCAGAAATAGAAATTTCTCTGTTTTCATATGAGGGCATCTAAGTTACGTGTGGGATGAGTATGGGATTCTCATTTATTTTCTCTTAGAACTAATAAGCAATTTCATGCTTCAAGATATGACTGTTGAACTTCAAAAAACCTTAATCACTGAACAGAATCCAAATTGTCTTAAAGGGGACCAAAGTCAGTCCTATAGCAATTGTGAAATGAGTTCTTACCAAGTATGGATTATGACTGCACAGACAGTTTCAAGACCTTAACAATAAATACTTGCCCTTTCAAGGTGCGCAGGTAGTGGAAAAGACCTTTTCTTCAGAGTGCAATGAAAATTTTCAAGCATCTCACAACATTCTTAGGTAACCACAACTCGTTGTTTGAAGACTAGCATGACAGAGGACTAACACCTGGTCAGTAAGGTCACATTGGCAAAACCCATCTTTCATCTGATTTGCGAATATGCAGAGAAGAACCTGGATGAGTGAAGTCAGTGCATTCAGCTGTTTGGTTTGTTGCTTTTATAGACTCACTAAACTGGATGATGAGTGAGAGAAGAAGCTGCGCAGCCCTCCTTTCCCCCAGCGTTTTTTCCATGGCACATGTCATACAGTGCAGAGACATACAGATGAGTTCTGGATAATGAGTCTCAGGTATCTGGGACCGCATAATCCTACTGTACTTATCTCTCCATTTCTCAGCACAGTGTAAAAACTTCCCTAAGACAAGCTCTCTCTTTATCATCTGTCAGGCAGGCAAGAAGAAGTTTTCTGGCTAGCATGTAGACAACACTACGTAATAGTCTCTACCAGTTCCTGTTGAGTGGGACAGTAATGTCTGTCTCACTTCTGTGTATCAACATTTAATTCTAATGGGTTCTTTTCCTTCATGTAATAAAGCAGGTAAGGCAGTGAGACAGATACAGAAAACTCTGTGCATCTCTCACTCTTATTTTTTACCAGAGAGTTGGAAATGAGTTTACATCAGGGTGAAAAAATTCAAAAGGAAAACTGATACATCATCTAATGCTGGTAACTTTTGACAGTATAAATATTCTCTGAACTGAGAAAACAATGGTTTGGAGGAAGACAGGAGTCACTGTAAAGATACCACTTCTTCCCACACCATAGCTTCAAGTTAAAAGATGAGACATATAAATGCTTTTATATAAAAGATGAGACATATAATGCAAAATGATGCTTTCATCATCCCCACAGCTATTGCAATAACCTACATTTCTCTTTTACCTCCATCGCTAGAGCATTTCCAGGGTTAAAGTCACAGTCCATTTAGCTAGATACGACTTTCTGATAAAATAGGATAAAATAAATATCACTAGCAGACATATACAATTCCTAAAATCACATAGTGGATGATGCTTCATAACTTCAGACAGCAAATCCCTGCTCTCATATTAAGTGGGTGGGGATATGGAGCTGGAGGACAGCATGACATTTAAAAGATAGAACTGGGGAGAAAAAAAATTAAAGTGGTTGAAGAAGCTTCATTCTTAAATCTCTTTTTTCCCCCCTTAAAACCAAACTGGATTTTAAACAGTAATCTAGGAATCTGTAGTGATGTTTAGGTCACCTCTTAGTGCTACCAAATTTAGAGTTCAAAGTAAATATTGAGCGCAACATTTCCTGAAATGCTCTGTAGATTTCTAAGTGATTGGGTAATGACCACAGCGTTACTGGAAAAATAAAAAGTGGAATAAGAAAGATGTGTACAAGAAAAAGTCCATAATATTCTGTTCCACTCTTTGAAAAACAATTTTTCTATTGGGAAACTAAATTTGAAAGCCAGGATAGTGCTTTATTTTTTGAAGCCAGCCACATAGTAACAATGACGAGTCAAGTCAAATGTGTCTGAACTGTTCAGGTTACTTCAAATACTATCAGCAGAATTATACATATGTTTTATTTCCTCAAGACTTACTCTTTGCTTTTCCATCAACTTTAAAAGCACAACAGCTTAATAATATCTTAATAGACTTGAGAGGGAACATTGAACTACAAACTGCTTGGTCTTACATAATACAGTATCACAGAATCACAGGGTTGGAAGGGACCTCTGGAGATCATCTAGTCCAACCCCCTGCCAGAGCAGGGCCACCTTAGAGCAGGTT